>CAUYPK010082335.1:0-20647 GCA_963574355.1 Loris lydekkerianus
ATAACCCAACTATACCACAAGACTATGAGGAAAGGACCAAGGAAGGGGAAGGGAGGGGGGAGGTTTGGGTGGAGGGAGGGTGATGGGTTGGGCCACATCTATGGTGCATATTTTTATCTATAATAAAAAAAAAAAAAAAAACTAAAAAAAAAAAAAAAAATTAGGAAAAACTGGGTGGCGCCTGTTGCTCAGTGAGTAGGGTATCAGCCCCATATACTGAGGGTGGCGGTTTGAACCCAAGTCCCGACCAAACTGCAGCAAAGAAATAGCGGGGCAGGCCTGTAGTCCCAGCTACTCGGGAGGCTGAGGCAAGAGAATCGCCTAAGCCCAAGAGCTGGAGGTCGCTGTGAGCTGTGAAGCCACAGCACTACTGAGGGTGACAAAATGAGACTCTGTCTATTAAAAAAATAAAAATAAAAATAAATAAATATATATGTATATATATATATATAAACTGAGAGAAGAGGGGCAGTGTCTGTGGCTCAAAGGAGTAGGGCATTGGCCCCATATACCGGAGGTGGCAAGTTCAAACCCAGCCCCAGCCAAAAACTGAAAAAAAAAAAAAAAAACCTGATGCAAGAGGATTGCTTGAGCCTGAGTTGGAGGTTGGAGGTTGCTGTGAGCTACGATGCCATAGCACTCTACCCAAGGGGACAGCTTGAGACTCTGTCTCAAAAATAAATAAATAAAGTTTTAACATTACTCCCACTTTCAGGATTGGATTCTGGAACCCAAAACAAAAGTCTTAAAGCTCTGTTCTCTAATGATAGAAATAATTCTTCAATAGAACATCTACTCATAGGGTAAAGTGACTCACGCCTGTAATCCTAGCACTCTGTGAGGCCGAGGCAGGTAGCTTACCTGAGTTCAGGAGTTCAAGACCAGCCCAAGCATGAGCGAGACCATGGGCCATGCAATGGTCACCTGTAGTGCCAGCTATGTGGGAGGCTGAGGCAAGAGAATCTCTTGAACCCAAGAGTTTGAGGTTGCAGTGAGCTATGACACCACAGCGCTATATGAAACCCAGAGTGACAGAGAGAGACTGTCAAAAAAAGAAAAAAGAAAAAGAAAAGGACGTCTGCTTAAAAAGACCTTAACAAAGGGAAGGTTTGGCAGAATTGTATTTCTGCAAATTATTCTACTTACTCCGTGTGGCCACCAGGGGGAGACTAAACCATACAGCTCTATTTCATCCGCGGATCTACAGCAGCATTTTTCTTTGCCTTTTTAACTACTCCAAACCTAAATATGTATCAAAATTAGGGGGAATTGTGTGCGGCAGCAAAATGCTGTTTTCCTCATATAGTACACTACCTGTGGGGGGGTCCTTTTCTGTTTATTTGCTGCTTCACCCAAGTAGCCAAGAGGCCCATATGACAAACTGAGTTTTTTAAACAGAAGTGATGTCTTAAAGATCCCAATTCTAACAACTACCTATATGCAAGGAAGTCCCAGTTGATCACGTAGCAGAAAAACCCCACACCAACGGAGCTTTTCACAAATATGTGTGTTTCTGTTACAATTCAATTAGATCACTTTCAAGGGTGGCTGAAGAAAGAATTTAGGGATCCTGCATACTGAGAAGGTAACAGGACCTCAATTTCGCTACAGATAACACTGAAACCATGAAGTAAGAAGTCTACCACTATCTGAGCGTTACCAATCCATTTCACAGATAGAGAATTGAGAGGATAATCTCATAAACAGAAGTTCCAGCTAATATTGCAGTCATTTGATCACTGACAGACAACAGGAATATTCTAGCATTTATAAGTTATAAGTAAATATAAAGGGATCATAGAACCTTTTGTACTGAGCATGTAACCAATGTCATGGAAATTGCCTCTATTTTATATCTCTACGCTAAGTCTACAAAAAAAAAGATGTCCAAATTTATCCCAAAATTTAAAAAGTCAATTTGATTTTGTGATTTTCTGCTTATTTTTATCTGTATCTTCTAGATAGTCTTGTAATGCTTCCAGATAGAAGTAAAACTGAGCATGAGGATGACTTAGTAAATTGAATGTATTGTCATTCTTGTGCTGTAAAAAATTTTGGTTCTTTCAGTGCAAAATGGAATCTATGAAAATATAGTTGTATAGTGTAAATTAAAATATAGTTGTTTCCTCCGATTATAACTACTTCATTGTTGAAGAGTTGATCTGTGACCCTTCTTTTTCTTTTCTTACAATTAGATTACAGGGCCAGTTGTCTATTTAGGTCAGTCCTGTTTTGTTACAATAAAAACATGTCTGTAGTCCAGTGGTGTTTACAACTAATTGATCACAAGCAGTTACAGATTCCTTGGTTCCTTCTCCACTCCCACTGCTTCACTTGACTAGCCTTTAAAAAAATAAAAATAAAATAAAAGCAAACATGTCCTCTACATATGTAAGAATGTTGCTCTTTCAATGCCCGCCCATCCTGCTCATTCAAACAAGATACCAGAAAAGAACTAATAATTGTTTGTTAGTGAAGAAAAGCATAGAAAATGTGAACTTTTGTTTCAGATAAATCAATTTACTGTAAATCTATCTATCTGTCCATCTGTATTATGTTTCCTAAGTAAGATTGCACAAAGGCTGTTTCATCCTTCCCATCTCTCTCCAGGGGTCCTCAAACTGCGGCCCACGGGCCACATGAGGCGATGTTATTGGATTTGTTCCCGTTTTGTTTTTTTACTTTTACTTCAAAATAAGAGGAATGACATTTAATATATAAATCAAAATAACAATGTAGGATTATATATATTTTATCTAAACATTTATATATTAAAAATAATCATACTTTTGTCAAATTGTAACTTTTGTATTTCTGGGTTCTGTTTTAGGTCAAGCTGTTTCATAGTCACCACATTTGAGAAAAATCAGAAAAAAAGAAGGATGGAAGAAAGCAAGGAACTTGGTATTTCTTAAGTTTGTCATACTAAGTAAATAAATGGTAACTTTTCTGGTCTAGGGTAAAAATAGAACAGATTATTATTAATTTCTCAAGCCTCTGAATACCTTACTTGTCAACGTGTATTTCTGCAAGTACTTCTCCTTTTATCTCTGTGGTTCGCAATCCTGACTGCACATCAGAATGCTTAAACAATCTAAAAAGTTGTTCAGCCCTGCTTCCTCACATTCAGATTCAATGGGTAAGGGATTTGGGCTCAGACATCTGAATTTTTAAAAAGCCATAGAGATGAGTTTTTATTTTTGTTTTGAGACAGAGTCTCATTCTGTTGCCCCAGGCTAGAGTGCAGTGGCATCAGCCTAACTCATAGCAACCTCAAACTCCTGGGTTCAAGCAATCCTCCTGCCTCAGCCTCCCAGAGTGCTAGGATTATAGGCTTGAGCCACTGTGCCTGGCCTATCTAATTTTCCTACTTTTAGTACAGATGGAGTCTCCCTATTGCTCAGGCTGATCTCAAACTCCTAAGCTCAAGCAATCCTCTCATCTCAGCCTCCCAGAGTGCTAAGATTATAGGTATGAGCAACCAAGCCTTGCCAGAGACAAGTATGGATTATAGTCAGACCTGAGAAATGGTAGTGTAGTCTGCATACAGTAGACACGTTGAACTCCTATTTACAATCCCTAAAAAACTCTCAACCTTCTCTTCTCCATGTGTCTAAGCCAGCCCATTTATTTCACTAAGCATTTCCAACATCCAGAATGAACTTGTGAAAGCCCTTTATTCTTCTCTAGCATAAGTATTATCACCTCTGCTGTACTATTGGGCTTTATATACCTGTGTTGCTTCTTTGATTAGACTAAGTACTATTTGAGGACAAGGCTACAACTTCTGTAATTTTAAACCATCTATAACGGGTGGTGCCTGTGGCTCAGTGGGTAGGGCGCCAGCCCCATATACCGAGGTTAGTGGGTTCAAACCCAACCCTGGCCAAACTGCAACAAAAAATAGCCAGGCATTGTGGAAAGCGCCTGTGGTCCCTGCTACTCGGAAGACTGAGGCAAGAGAATTGCCTAAGCCAAGGAGTTGGAGGTTGCTGTGAGCTGTGATGCTACGGCACTGTACTGAGGGTGACAAAGTAAGACTCTGTCAAAAAAAAAAAAAAAAATTTAGGCCAGGCATGGTTTCCTAGCACTCTGGGAGGCCAAGGTGGGAGAATCTCTTGAGCTCAGGAGATTCAGACCAACCTGAGTAACATAACAGGACCCATCTCCTCAAAAAAGTGGCTAGATAGATAAAAGATGATTCAGAGCTGTGATTTTTTTTTTTTTTTTCTGAGACAGAGTCTCACTATGTTGCCCTTGGTAGAGTGCCATGGCGTACTGCTCACAGCAACCTCAAACTCTTGGGCTTAAGTGATTCTCTTGCCTCAGCCTCCTAAGTAGCTGGGATTATAGGAACCTGCCACAACACCCAGCTATTTTGCTATTGTCGTTGTTGTTGCAGTTTGTTTAGCTGGCCCAGCCGGATGCAAACCCACCAGCCTGGGTATGTGTGGCCAGAGCCCTACCCACTGAGCACAGGGACTGCCATATTTTCTTTCTTTTTTTTTTTCTTTTTTCTTGAGACAGAGTCTCACTATGTGGCCCTCAGTAGACTGCCATGGCGTTACAGCTCACAGCAACCTCAAACTCTTGGGCTTAATTGATTCTCTTGCCTCAGCCTCCCAAGTAGCTGGGACTACAGGAGCCCGCCACGACGTCCAGCTATTTTGTTGTTTCTGTTGTTATTGATTTCACTGTTGTGTAGCAGGCCCGGGCCAGGTTCAAACCCACTAGCCCATGTGCATGTGGCTGGCTCCTAACCACTGAACTACAGACACCAAGCTATATTATTTTTATTTATTTTTTTTTGAGACAGTCTTACTTTGTCACCCTCAGTAGAGTGCTATGGCATCATAGCTCACAGCAACCTCAAACTCTGCCTCAGCCTCCAGAATAGCTGGAACTACAGGCACCCACCACAATGCCCAACTATTTTTAGAGATATGGTCTGTCTCTGGCTCAGGCTGGTCTCAAACTCTTAAGCTCAGGCAATCCATCCTCCTTGGCCTCCCAAGTGCTAGGATTACAGGCATGAGCCACCATGCCAGCTAATTAAATTATTTTGAAAGAAGTTCAAAGCACAGTAAGTATATTCTTTTTTTTTTTTTATTAACATCATTTAAGTGTACCATGGAAGTTTAACTATAGGCTCAAGTGTGCCATGAGATAAAAAAAGATTGAAAAGTCCAGGCGTGGTGGCTCATACCTATAACCCTAACCTTCTGAGAGGCTGAGGAGAGTGGATTGCCTGAGCTCACGGGTTGGAGACTAGCCTGAGCCAGAATGAGACCTTGTCTCTAAAAATAGCTGGGTGTTGTGGCGGGTGCCTGTGGCCCCAGCTATTTGGGAGGGTGAGGCAAGAGAACCACTTGAGCCGAAGATGGAGATTGCTGTGAAATATGATGCTACAGCACTCTACCAAGGATGACAAAGTAAGACTCTGTCTCAAAAAAAATAAAAAATAAAGGTTGAAAAACACTGTTTTAGAGGAATCAAGTCTCCATGTCTAGGCTGGCCAAATACCCACCACATTGTGTGTGTATGTGTGTATGGGTGTGTTAAAGTATACATAACATAAAATTTACTCATTTGTAAGTGTATAATTCAGTGACATTAAGTAAGTACATTCACAATGTTGTACAATTGCCACTATCCACTTCCAGAATTTTCCGTGATTCCCAAACAGAAACTCTATACCCATTCAACTATAACTTCCCATTTCTATGGCTCCTGGCAACCACCATTCTACTTTCTTGTCTCCATGAAATTGACATCTCAAGATAGCTCATGTAACTGGAATCATACAATACTTATCCTTTTGTGTCTGGCTTATTTCATTTAGCATAATGTTTTAAAGTTTCATCCATGTTGTAACATGTGTCAGAAATGTATTGCTTTTTCTGGCTGAATAATATTCTATTATCTGCATGTGCCACATTTTTTTCTCTGTTAATTTGTAGATGAACATGGGTTTCTTCCATCTGTAGGCTATTGTGAATACTGCTGCTATGAACATCAATGTACAAGTATCTGTTTGACTTTCAGCATTTCTTTCTTTTCTTTTCTTTTTTTTTTTTTTGAGACAGAGTCTTACTTTGTCACCCCCAGTAGAATGTTGTGGCATCTTAGCTCACAGCTACCTTAAACTCTTGGGTTCAAGTGATTCTCTTGCCTCATCCTCCCAGGTAGCTGGGTCTACAGGCAACCACCAGAATGCCAGGCTATTTTTTAGAGATGGGCTCTCGCTCTTCTTTCGCTCCTCAGTTCCCAAGTGCTGGGATTATAGGCGTGAGCCACTGTGCCCAGTTCAGCATTTACTTAACTCAGAGTAAAGTTCCTGGGTATAAGGTAAGTCTATGTTTAGCTGCTGAGGGCCCATGAAACTCTTTTTCATAGTGGGTGTACGGTTTTACATTCCTACCAGCAATGTATGAGGATTCTAATTTCTCTACACCCTTGCTAACACCTGCTATTTTTTTTTTTTTTTTTTGAGAGAGAGTCTCACAATGTCACCCTTGGTAGAGTGCTGTGGCATTCCAGCTCACAGCAACCTCAAACTCTTGGGCTTCAGCTATTCTCTTGCCTCAGACTCCCAAGTAGCTGGGACTACAGGTGCCTGCCAGAATGCCCGCCTTTTTTTTTTTTTTTTTTGATACAGAGTCTCACTCTGTTGCTTTAGGTTAGAATGCCATGGCATCAGTCTAGTTAACAGCAACCTTAGATTCCTGGGTTCAAGTGATCCTCCTGCTTCAGACTCTGGAGTAGCTGGTGCCTGCCGCAACATCCAGCTATTTTTTTCTATTTTTAGTAGAGACAGGATCTCACTCTTGCTCAGGCTGGTCTGAAACTTCTGATTTCAAGGGATTCTCCCACCTCAGGCTCCCAGAGTGCTAGGATTACAGGAGGCATGAGCCACCTTAGTAAGCATACTACCTACAAATAATTAGATTAGTTTGTTAAGATTTGCCACGCTAATTAACATTTGACCCAATGAAATGGCAATTGAAATGCAGTTTGATCTGTTTCCTCTCCCACCCCAGGACATCTCTGAAACACTTTGCCTAGGAAAATAGGCATTGAACCAGAGAGCTATGGGAAAGTGTGATAGTGAGGAGAGAGGGTTCCCAAGGAGATAGATGGGGTCGGGGAGGGGGAAGCAAGCACAGAATCCAGAGGAAAACAAGCGGTGCCAAAAGGACACAAGAAAAGAAACAAAGGAGAATAAAAAAAGACTAAAGACTTAAGTGGTGTGCACAAGAAAACCAAAAATTCAAAGGACATTTTATCCAAACAGAAATATCACCAACTGTCACTCATCCGGACAAAGCCTGCCTCCAGAAAAGCCAGTTTGGCAGCTCAGAAGGAGGAGAGGGTAAAAGTTAAAGCTTCTGGTTTGAGGGTTAGGACATGACCCTTTTACTGTTTGATCTTTTGGGGTTACTTTGCTAATCTCCACCCTGCTTTAAGTGATTTCTGAAATTAAGCCTGGCATTACATAATCACAAAATCACTCAGGCATCTGCAATGAAACTCCTTTCACTACTTTTTGAACATAGACGTCTGAGTGTGTGCGAGTGGATAATTACCACACTTGGCAGGTCTCATATGCCATTCTACCCCGCAAAACACTTTGTGGATCAACAACATTCTTTAAATTCTTAAAGAAAAAATTATTTCTATTTCCTAATTTTTGCTAGAATAGTTAGATTTTAATAGAAGACTTCTATTTGAATTCTAAACAATTACCTTCTAAGCTTCACATTACAATTTTTTTCATTGTTCCTCATTAGTACAGAGGTGAGTAAAAAGAAAAAAAGAAAGTCAGGTGTGGTGGCTTACTCCTGTAAACCTAGTCCTCTGGGAGGCAAAGGTGGTGGCTCAGGCCTGTAATCATAGCACTCTGGGAGGCAGGAGGATCACTTGAGCTCAGGAGTTCCAGACCAGCCTGAGCAAGAACAAGACCCTGTCCCTACAAAAAAATAGAAAAATTAGCCAGGCATTGTGGCAGGTGCTTGTAGTCCCACCTATCTGGAAAGCTGACTATAGACCTGCAGTGGACCATAACACCTGGCTAGTTTTAATCCATACACTTTGGCCTCGCAGAGTGTTAAGATTACAGGCATGAGCCACTGAGCCCGACCATCTTATTTCCTTTCAAGAAATTACCTCATCCCCATTAGCCAGTTATTTTCTCATAGTTAGAAATGGGTAAGGCTAGGATCATTGGATATTCCTTTTCTAAACTTTGCCTAGTTAGACAGAAAAGGCTTGAAGTTTATTCAGTGCACTATAGCTCCAAGACTGTTTCTTTCCTTCCTCCCTCCCTCCTCTCTTTCTCTCTTTTTTTACAGGGTCTGACTCCCTTGTCCTAGACTACAGTGCCATGGCATCGGTATAGCTCACAGCAACCTCAAACTCTTGGGCTCAAGTGATCCTCCTGACTCAGCCTCCTGACTAGCTGGGACTACTTCCACCAGCCACAACATCTGGCTAATTTTTTTTCTATTTTTAGTTTTTAGTAGGCAGGGGTCTCTCTTTTCTTAGGCTGGTCTCAAACTCCTGAGCTTAAGTGATCCTTCTGCCTTGGCCTCCCAGAGTGCTGCGATTATAGGCGTGAGCTATTACAGCTGCGCCAGCCCAGCTTCCACTGCTTCCTATCTGTCAAGAACAGCCCTGGTCTGTTCCTACTTCCAAACCTAGCACTCCACCCTTCCCACTGATTCTGTGAGGTGAAATCCCTCTGGAAATTTTCTTCAGTTTATGTTCACCAGAGTCAGGCTTCCATGATTAGCAAGAGAAGACTCTGATAGAGCTAATCTTCGTGTTAAGCAATGAGAGACACTAATAAAAACAGATGTGATTTTTACTCTGAAGAAGCTGATTTTCCAGAACGGGGCAGGGGAAGTAGTGAGAATTATAGAAACACACATAATTGAATTATATAAAAGATATAAGAGCAAAAAGAAGCAATCATGCATCTACCTGGAGCTTCACAGAAGCAGTTTGTGCTCCATTCCCTAGGGAGAAGTAGGAATGTTTAGATAAAGAAGTATGAAAGGGCCAGGCATGGTGGCTCATGCCTGTAATCCTAGCACTCTGGGAGGCAGAGGCAGGTGGATCACCTGAGCTCAGGAGTTCAAGACCAGCCTGAGCAAGAGTGAGATCCTGCTCACCCCTGCCTCTATTAAAAATAGAAGGGGAAAAAAAAATAGCCGTGTGTTGTGGCAGGCACCGGTAGTCCCAGCTACTCGGGAGGCTGAGGCAAGAAGATCACTTGAGTCCAAGAGTTTGAGGTTACTGTGAGCTATGAAGAGGCCAGAGCACTCTACCCAGGGTAACAGAGAGAGACTCTGTCTCAAAAAAAAAAAAACAAAAAAACAGTAACAACAACAAAAACTATAATGGGAAGAACTGACTCCAGAAATATTCAAAAGGTAATGACAGACTTGCTTTCTCTTAGCTGTGGGAACCAAGGAAGAGGTAGCAATGCCTAAGACAAAGAATAAATCACTGGGCATTGGTAATAACTAAGGTAAGGCACGCAGGGAAGGTGCAGTTGTGGGAAAAGGTAATGTGTCACCTGCAAGAGGATATGTTTGCAAGTCAGGTCTAGAGCTCACAAAATATGGAAGTAGGAGTCATCAAGAACCGGTAATTAAAGGTAGATGAAATTGCTGAGGAGCATATGTAGAATGAAAAAGAAAGAAGTAGGCCCCAGGCTTGGCACCTGTGGCTCAAGCGGCTAAGGCGCTAGTCACAGACACCTGAGCTGGCGGATTCCAATCCAGCCCAGGACTCGCCAAACAACAATGATGGCTGCAACCAAAAAAAAAGCTGGGTGTTGTGGCAGGCGCCTGTAGTCCCAGCTACTTGAGAGGCTAAGGCAGGAGACTTGCTTGAGCCCAGAAGTTGGAGGTTGCTGTGAGCTGTGATGCCACAGGACTCTATCCAGGTGGACAGCTTGAGGCTCTGTCTCAAAAAAAAAAAAAAGAAGTAGGCCCCAAATAGAAGCTCGATGTATAGCTAGTCTTCAAAGATGGTCCTAATGAAACACACTACCCATTATGCGTGCCCTTGTGCAGTCCCTTCCCACATTGAGTCTGGGCTGGCAATGTTCTATATTTTGATTATGGACACAGTTACAGTACTATATACACTTATAAAACCTCATCAAACTATACACCTAGCCAGGCATAGTGGCACACACCTGTAGTCCCAGCTACTTGGGAGGCTGAGGCAAGAAGATTGCTTAAACCCAAGAGTTTGAGGTTGCTAGGAACTATGATGAGGCCAGGACACTCTACACAGAGTGATAGAGTGAGACTCTGTCTCAACAAAACAAAACAAAACAAATAATGTATACACATAAAGCCATTTTTTAAAATTGTACATTTTAAAAAGTATATTTTTTTGTTTGTTTAGTTTTTTTGAGACGGAGTCTCACTTTGTTGCCCTTGGTAGAGTTCCATTAGGTCACATAGCTCACAGCAATCTGAAACTCCTGCGCTCAAGCGACTCTCTTGCTTCACCCTCCCAAGTAGCTGGAACTACAGGTACCCATTACAGCATCTGGCTATTTTAGAGAGAGGGTCTCAAACCCATGAACTCAGGCAATGCACCTGCTTCGGCCTTCCAGAGTGCTAGGATTACAGATGTGAGCCATCACACCTGCCCCTTAAAAAGGTGTAATCTACATTAAGTCCATTATACTTCAATAAATTTGACTTTTTCTTGTGTCTCCCTGGGTAGCGTGCCCTGGAGTTACAGCTCACAGCAACCTCAAACTCTTGGGCTCAAGCAATTCTCTTGTCTGAGCCTTCCGAGTAGCTGAGACTACAAGTATCCTCCACAACACCGGGCTAGTTTTCCTGTTTTTAGTATAGACAGAGTCTCACTGTTGCTCAGACTGGTCTCAAACTCCTGAGCTCAAGCAATCCACCTGCCTCTGCCTCCCAAAGTGCTAGAATTACAGGCATGAGCCACTGCAACCGGCTAAAAGAAATTTTTGAATTAGATTTCAGGTGATACACTAGAGATATTTCCATCCCTTACTACTAAAACAAAAGACTTTTTTTTGAGACAGAGCCTCAAGCTGTTGCCCTGGGTAGAGTGCCGTGACATTACAGCTCACAGCAACCTCCAAATCCTGGGGTCAAGCGAGTCTCTTGCCTCAGCCTTCCAAGTAGCTGGGACTACAGGAGCCTGCCACAACGCCTGGCTATTTTTTGGTTGCAGCCGTCATTGTTTGGTAGGCCTGGGCTGGATTCGAACCCACCAGCTCAGGTGTATGTGGGTGGTGCCTTAGCCGCTTGAGCCACAGGCACCGAGCCCAGAAACACACTCTTACCGTCTGAGTTTTCTGAGCAGAGCCTGGTAAAGAGCACTAAAACATTGCTAGAGTAAATCTGAAATTTTATACCTGTTAGTTCAAGTCACCTGGCTCTACAGAACTGGCAAAAAGTATACAGCATTTTTAAGGGAAATAAGATGCCATGGCTTGCTAGAACTGACCAATCTCTAGTGAGAAATTTTGTGATCTGAATGTACAAATTGTAGGATGGAACTAAAAGGTAAGCCTCCAAACCCAAAATCTAGCTGAGAGTTTCCTTCAGTCTGTAGTCACAATCAAATAAATACATTTCTTCTTCTTCTTCTGTTGTTTTTTTTTTTTTGGAACAGAGCCTCAAGCTGTCGCCCTGGGTAGAGTGCTGTGGCATTACAGCTCACAGCAACCTCCAACTCCTGGGCTCAACCGATTCTCCTGCCTCAGCCTCCCAAGTAGCGGGGACTACAGGCACCCGCCACAACACCCGGCTATTTTTTGCTTGCAGCCGTCATTGTTGTTTGGCAAGCCCGGACTGGATTCGAACCTGCCAGCTCAGGTGTCTGTGGCTGGCGCCTTAGCTGCTTGAGTCACAGGCTTGTTTGTTTTTGTTTTTTTAAGACAGGGTCTTGCTCTATTGCCCAAGCTAGAACTCAGTGGCATCATCATAGCTTGCTGCAACCTCAAACTCCTGGGCTTCCCACTCAGCCTTCCAAAATGCTAGTGATACTGGAGTTGCTGGTTCTCGGTTTCACAATAAGAATGAATCCATGGACCATGGTTCAGTGGTAAGACAGGATTTATTCACAGAAACTAAGAATACAAAGTTCCTGAGGCAGCACCTGTTGCTCAAGAAGTAGGCCCCATATACAGGGGTGGCGGGTTCAAGCCCAGCCCTGGCCAAAACTGCAAAAAAAAAAAAAAAAAAAAAAGGCAGTACCTGTGGCTCAGTGAGTAGGGCGCTGGCCCCATATACTGAGGGTGGTGGGTTCAAACCTGGGGTGGCCAAACTGCAACAAAAAAAATAGCCGGGGGTTGTGGTGGACACCTGTAGTCTCACCTACTTGGGAGGCTGAGGCAAAAGAATCGCCTAAGCCCTAGAGCTGGAGGTTGCTGAGAGCTGTGACCTCAGCTCTACTGAGGGCAACAAAGTGAAATTCTGTCTCAAAAAAGAAAAAAAAAAAAACAAAAAAAAAACAAAGCTCCTGGAAGAGAGAATCCACTAAGGGGAGCAAGCTATCTTGCTCCCCTTCCTGCCTTCGGCCCTCTGCTCAGGGGTGTATATGTAGTAGCAGGGGGTTATTTTGCAAGAACTCAATGTTTACTTTTAGGGCATAGGTCTTCTAAGTTACAGCCAGCCCCTCCATTTAGCAGCAGACCAGGAACTCTTGCCTTGGAAACTTACATGAAATTGACCAGCCCTAGAAAACGGGAGTTTCCCCTCTGTGCAAGGGAAGGAGACACCAATGCTTATGTGTCTCCCCCGCAGTGGCCCCTCCTGCTACTGGAGCCTTCTAGGGCCCCCCTGCCTACCCTCCAGCCCACTGCTGGTTCTGCTTCCTCCTGCTGCTGCACCCCCACCACCAGGGCTAAAAAGGCAGGTCTTGGCACCAGCTGTCCTGCATCACTAGGATTACAGGCATGAGACTCCACACCTAGCCTAAAGAAATTCTTATCTGATAACCTCTGTAGCTCAGTGGGTAGGACACCAGCCACATACACCCATGCTGGGGGTTCAAGCCCAGCCAGGGCCTGCTAAACAGCAATGACAACTGCAATAAAAAAAAAAAAATAGCCGGGCATTGTGGAGGGCACCTGTAGTCCAGCTACTTGGAAGGCTGAGGCAAGAGAATTGCTTAAGCCCAAGAGTTTGAGGTTGCTGTGAGCTGTGACACCACACTCTACTGAGGGCGACATAGTAAGACTCTGTTTCAAAAAAAAAAAAAAAAAAAATTCTTATAGTAAGAATAAGAATTTATTCTTAAATATAATGTCAGCCTAGTCATTATATTTAAGCCTGAGTATGTGTCATTTTATTACCTAAATTTAAACAATTTTATTATGTCTCCCAAAATATATAATGCTGCAACCACTTTCGAAAACTGGCAATTTCTTTTTTTTTTTCTTTTTTTTTTTTTTTTGTAGAGACAGAGTCTCACTTTATCGTCCTCTATAGAGAGCTGTGGTGTCACAGCTCACAGCAACCTCCAGCTCTTGGGTTTAGGTGATTCTCTTGCCTCAGCCTCACAAGGAGCTGGGACTACAGGCGCCCGCCACAATCCCCAGCTATTTTTGTTGTTGTTGCAGTTTGGCCAGGGCCAGGTTTGAACCCACCACCCTCAGTATATGGGGCCAGCGCCCTACCCACTGAGCTGCCCAGAAAACTGGCAATTTCTAATAAACTTAAATATATGTCCTGTGACCAGCAATCCTGCTCCCAAAGTAATTTCCCAAGACAAAATTAAAACATCTAGAAAAGATGTTATATACAAATGTTCACAGTAGATTGTTTGATAACAGCCTGAAAAAAAGATGTGGTAACTTTAAATGTCCATCAACAGGAGATGGATAAGGCTGAGGCTGGTGGCTCACACCTGTATTCCTAGTATTCTGGGAAGCCGAGGCGGGTGGATTGCCAGAGGTCAGGAGTTTGAGACCAGCCTGAACAAGAGTGAGACTCCATCTCTAATAAAACATAGCCAGATGTTGTGGCAGGCGCCTGTAGTTCTGGCTATTCCAGAGGCTAAAGCAAGAGGATCACTTGAGACCAAGAGCTTGAGGTTCTGTGAGTTATGACACCACGGGAGCCAACCCCAGGGCGGCAGAATAAGACTGTCTCAAAAACAAAACAAAACAAAACATAAACTTAAAAAATAGGCTCAGCACCCGTAGCACAGTGGTTACTGTGCCAGCCACATACACCTAAGTTAGTAGGTTAGAACCCGCCCAGACCAGCTAACCAGCAATGACAACTGCAACAAAAAATAGCTGAGCATTGTGGCCAGCACCTATAGTCCCAGCTACTTGGGAGGCTGAGGCAAGAGAATCACTTAAGCACAAGAGTTTGAGGTTTCTATGAGCTGTGACACCACAGCACTCTACCAAGGGTGACATAGTGAGACTCTGTGTCAAAAAAAAAAAAAAGAAAAACTGAGGCAAGAGGATCTCTTGAGCCTAAGAGTTTGAGTTTACTAGGAATTATGATGCCACGGCACTCTACCAATGGCAACAAAGTGAGACTGTCTCAAAAAATAAATACATAGGGCGGTGCCTGTGGCTCAGTGGGTAGGGCACCTGCCCCATATACCGAGGGTGGCAGGTTCAAACCCAGCCCCGGCCAAACTGCAACAATAAAAATAGCCAGGCGTGTGTCGGGCGCCTGTAGTCCCAGCTACTTGGGAGGCTGAGCAAGAGAATCGCCTAAGCCCAGGAGTTGGAGGTTGCTGTGAGCTTTGTGTTGCCACAGCACTCTACTGTGGGCAATAAAGTGAGACTCTGTCGCTACAAAAAAGAATAATAATAATAATAAAATAAAATACATAAACAAACAAAAAAATAAAGAACTATTCTGGACATCTTATAGAAGGTTCATTAGTTGCAGCTCCTCTCTGAGTTTCACAATGCTGCTCAAGGATGACAAGAAGAAGAAAGATGCTGGACCAAGAAAGACAAAGACCCAGCAAACAAATCTCAAGGAAAGTCCAAAAAGAAGTGGCCAAGAGGAAAAGTTTGGGATAAGCTCAACAACCTAATCAAAAAGTCATTCAGCCAGTTAAAAACTCCATATGACAAACTCTATAAGAAGTCCCCAACAATAGATTTGTAATCCCAAGTGTGATCTCTGAGTGACTGAAGATTCAAGGTTCCTTGGCCAGGGCAATCCTTCAGGAGATACTTACTAAAGGACTTATCAAACTGGTTTCAAAGCACAGGGCTCAAGAAATTTACACCTGGGTGGCGCCTGTGGCTCAGTGAAAAGGGTGCCGGCCCCATATACCGAGGGTGGCAGGTTCAAACCAGGTCCCAGCCAAACTGCAACAAAAAATAGCCGGGCATTGTGGTGGGCGCGTGTGGTCCCAGCTGGGAGGCTGAGGCAGGAGAATCGCCTGAGCCCAAGAGCTGGAGGTTGCTGTGAGCTGTGACACCACCAACTCTACCGAGGGCGAGGGTGACAAAATGAGACTCTGTCTCTAAAAAAAAGGAAATTTACACCAGAAATATCAAGGGTGGAGATGCCCCAGCTGCTAGTGAAGATGCATAAACAGGTTTATCCCACTCTATATTTGGAAAAATAAAACTTTATTGAATCAAAAAATAAACAAAACTATTCTACGCAACTGGATGAATAAATCTCAAAAACGTGCTAAGAAGAAGCCAGACACAAAAACATACATATTGGGGTGGCCCCTGTGGCTCAAGGAGTAGGGTACTGGCCCCATATACCAGGGGTAGCGGGTTCAAACCTGGCCCCAGCCTCAGCCAAAACTGCAAAAAAAAAAAAAAAAAAGTACATATTGTATGACTCCATTTATATGAAGGTCAACAACAGGCAGAGTAACCTATGGCAATAGTCAGAATAGTTGTTGTCTCTGGAAGAAAAAAATTAATGTTTCCCAGGAAGTTTCATGGTTTGCAAAATTTACATGTTATAAATCCTTTAGTTCATGTAATTTTTATTAATAAAAAAACAATTTCTGTTCACCCTCACTAAATAAATGTTGAACAAACATTTAAAAAATATCTATTAATTAGGGCAGTGTCTGTGGCTCAAGGAGTAGAGCGCCGGCCCCATATACCAGAGGTGGTGGGTTCAAACCTGGCCCCGGCCAAAAACTGAAAAAAGAAAAAAAAATCTGTTAATTAGAAGGGATATCAAATTGTCGATCCAGCCTGAGAATAACTCATCTCGGGCATGAACATGGGCTCTGGAGAAAAGAAAGGGAACACACCGCAGGGATTTGGGGGAGGCAGAGATTGTAGCTTGAATCCAGAAATACCTTGGCTTCACTATGGCATGAAGAAAGACAGTTCTCCAGAACTCTCCTGAGCTGAGGGACTGTCTATCACTTGATTCCTTCCTGGAAGGGCAGCTGAGGACCAAGGAGCTAAGAGGAAGGAAAGCTGTCTTTCCAGCGAGAGATGTATGCTTCCAGTTTCAGCTACTAGAGGGCAGAATTGCAGCAGCAGTAATGATAACATGTTTCCAGAAATGGAGAAGGTGGCAATCTGATTAGTCATTCAGCCAGTTAAAAAAACAAGAAAAAGTCGGGCCAGAGAAGGTGCAGGAAACAAGGGCTTGGCACAGCTGGTAGCCGGAGTGAGGGTGTGGACAGACCAGGCGCATACCGCTGAGGTGGCAGCCGGCTACTAGAAACTGCTGATGTGTGGCCTGAGAGGCGCTCAGGGGACCCCTCCACCCTCTGCCCCCCAACCCTGGCATTGCCTCTGACCAGGGTACCCAAAGGGCATCTTTCTGTGCTAAATAGAATCTCAAAGCATGGATACTTACACATCTTTTTTAGAGAGAGCAGGGTGAATTCAAGTAGTGAAGAACAGTTTTCCGAGGGAACCTCCCTTCAAAGTTGGAGAAAATTCAGAAACAAGTACAGACAGAATATGGGGGTAGCCTGTGAAAAAATGAGGCATGATTTTTTTTGGGGGGTGTGGTGAAGAAATTCTCCTTAATCAGTAAATTGATGATTGAAATCTTACCAATTTGCTTTACCCTAATATTTATATATTTAATTATTTAAGACAGACTCTTAGTCTGCTGGCCTGGGTAGAGTGCCATGGCATCACATGAACCTCAAACTCTTGGTTTCAAGTGATCCTCTTGCCTCAGCCTCCCACCTGAGTACCTGGGATTACAGGTGCCCGCCTCAACACCTGGCCAGTTTTTCTATTTTTAGTGCGAGAAAGGGGTCTTGCTCTTGCTCAGGCTGGTGCAGAACTCCTGAGTTCAGACAATCTACACACCTCTGCCTCCCAGAGTGCTAGGATTACATTTTTCCCTGATCTTAAAGTATTAATCCCAGTTAAAATGAAATATCCAAGAAAAATGGAACACTTGAATACCTATCACTCATTTATACTGTGCTAGGGATGAATCTTTTTTTTTTTTTTTTTTTTTTTGAGACAGAGTCTCAAGCTGTCACCCTGGGTAGAGTGCTGTGGCGTCACACCTCACAGCAACCTCAAACTCCTGGGCTCAAGTGATTCTCTTGCCTCAGCCTTCCAAGTAGCTGGGCTTACAGGCACACAACGCCCGGCTATTTTGTTTTCTTGCAGTTGTCATTGCTGTTTTAGCTGGCCCAGGCTGGGTTTGAACCTGCCAGCCTTGGTGTATGTGGTCGGCGCTCTACCTACTGAGCTACAGGCACCACCACTGAGCTATGGGTGCTGCCAAAGTAATTTATTAAATAGATGTTAATTGATGATCTGCTTTGTAGAAATGGCACTTGATATTAGTGGGGCTAAACTAGCGATAAACAAGTAAACAAATACATAAATAATAATTTCAGATAATAAGGCTAGACACAGTGACTCACACCTATAATCCTAGCACTCTGGGAGGCTGTGGCTGAATCACCCGAGCTCAGTAGTTAAAGATCAGCCTGAGCAAGATCAAGAACCTGTCTCTCTATTAAAAATTAAAAAACTGGGTGGCGCCTGTGGCTCAAAGGAGTAGGGGGCCAGAGGTGGCAGGTTCAAACCCAGCTCTGGCCAAAAACTGCAAAAATAAAAAAACTACCGGTGGCTACTGTGACTCAGTGGGTAGGGTGCCGGCCCCCATATACTGAGTGTGTCGGGCACCTGTAGTCCCAGCTACTTGGGAGGTTGAGGTAAGAGAATCATCTAAGCATAAGAGTTGGAGGTTGCTATGAGCTGTGACACTACAGCACTCTACTGAGGGCAATAAAGTGAGACTATGCCTCTAAATAAATAAATAAATAAAATAAAATAAAATAAAAAACTAGCCAGGCATAGTGGCACAGGCCTATAGTTCCAGTTACTCAGGAGACTGAGGTAAGGGGATTGCTTGAGCCCAAGAGTTTGAGGTTATCGTGAACTATGACTCAGTGACACTCTATCCAGGGCACAGAGTGAGAATCTTCTCAAAAAAAAAAAAAAAAAAAAAAAAGCCAGGCATGGTGGATCACGCCTGCAGTCCTAAGCACTCAGGAATGCCGAGCCAGATAGATTGTTTGAGCTCAAGAGTTCCAGACAAGCCTAAGCAAAAACAAGACTTCATTTAAAATTAGCCAGGTGTGGTGGATACTTGTGGTCTCAATTACTAGGGAGGCTGAGACAAGAGAATCACTTACGCTCAAGAGTTTGAGGTTGCTATGAGCTATTATGCCATAGCACTCTACCAAGGACAACAAAGTGAGACTTTGTCCCCCTCCCCCCCCCAAAAGAGAGAAAATCCGGGCAGGTTGGAGGACTCTTTAGATAAGATGCTCAAGAAAAGTCTCTCTCAGGCTGGGCAATGTTTGAGCAAAGGCTGAAATGCAATACAAAGATCTGTGGGAAGAACCTTGGAGGCAGAGGGGACAGTGTTGTGAGCCTTTAGAGCTATGCTGTTTAGACTTTCAAAATAAGGGGTTAGATTTTATTCTATCTGTCATGAAAGGTCATTAGAGAATTTTAAATAGGAGGGACACCTGACCTCATTTAGGTTTTCCATTTGCAATAGGTTTTTCTATTTTTTTTTTTTTTTTGAGACATAGTCTCACTGTGTTGCCCTCAGTAGAATGCTGTGGCGTCACAGCTCATAGCAACCTCAAACTCTTAGGTTTGAGTCCTTAGCCTCCCAAGTAGCTGAGACTACAGGCGCCCACCACAACGCCTGGCTATTTTTGTTGTTGTTGTTGCAGTTGTTATTATTGTTTAGCTGGCCAGGGCTGGGTTTGAACCCACCAGCCTCAGTGTATGTGACCAGCGCCCTACCCACTGAGCTACGGGAGCCACCAAGGGTCTCGGTTTTTTTTTTTCTTTTTTTAAATTTTTTTTTAATCTCATGCTTTATTTATTTATTTGCAGTTTTTTGGCCAGGGCCAGGTTTAAACCCACCACCTCCAGTGTATGGGGCCAGTGCCCTACCTCTTGAGCCACAGGCGCCACCCAGGGGTCTCGTTCTTGATCAGGCTAACTTCTGACCTCAAGTGATACATCCACCTCAGCTCCCAGAGTGCTGGGATTTCAGAGGTGAGCCACCATACCTGATTTTAGATGCTTCTCTTGAAGAACTACCTGGAAGGCAGTGCTGTTAAATGAAATGAGGGAAACTGCAGTTCTATGGTGGTGGTGTCTGTGGGGATCATGAGTTCCATTTAGATACTTAGTAGATATCCCAGGGAGATGTCAAGTAGGCAGCCCAGGAAGAAGATAGAACTGTAAATACTATCAGCATATGGATAGTATTTAAAGCCAAGTACCTAAATGGGATTAACTAGGGACAGAATGCAGACCAGGCAAAAGAGAGTGAGCCAGGACTCTAGGACACAGGACTTTGAGAAGTAAAGCAGGAGAGACAGGGCCAGCAAAGAAGCTCAGAGAAAAGAATTTGAGAAGTAGGAGAATCTAACATCTCAGAAATAAGAGTTCAGACTATTTCAAGCCAAAGGGTATGTATGGTCAACCTCATCAGATGCTGCTGTGCTACTGAATAAGATGAAAGAGAGTGTGATAATGACCTTGAGAAGGTAGTTCCAGGGGAGTGAGGGAGTTGAAAACTAACTGGAATTAGGTTATGATACAAAAGAAAACTTTTGTGAGGACAGATCTTACAGAAGAGAGGAATACCCAAGTATGTCAGGAAAAGACCATCAGGGCCATTGAATCCCAAATAGAAGAGGTTCCTGGCCAGGCGCGTGGCTCAGGCCTGTAATCCTAGCACTCTGGGAGGCTGCTGAGTCAGGCCGATTGCTTCGGCTCAGAAGTCTGAGACTAAGAGCAAAACCCCATCTCTAAAAATAGCTGGGCATTGTGTCAGATATTATCTGTAGTCCCAACTATTTGGGAGGCTGAGGCAAGAGAATTACT
Source organism: Loris lydekkerianus (assembly GCA_963574355.1). Lineage (NCBI taxonomy): Eukaryota > Metazoa > Chordata > Mammalia > Primates > Lorisidae > Loris > Loris lydekkerianus. Next base: position 20,369 of record CAUYPK010082335.1, read on the forward strand.
TGAGCCCAAGAGTTTGAGGTTGCTGTGAACTGTGTATGACACCGTGGCACTCTACTGCGGGCAACATAGTGAGACTCTGTCTCCAAAAAATAAAAATGAAAAAGAGGTTCCTAACCTGGCAGATTAGCAGAATCACTCAAGGATTTTTTTTTTTTTTTTTTTTTTTTTTTTTTAGACAGAGTATAACTTTTTAGCCCTGGGTAGAGTACCGTTGTGTCACACAGCAAACAGCAACCAACAATTAATGGGCTTAGGCGATTATATTGCCTAAGCCTCCCG
>CAUYPK010082337.1:0-11891 GCA_963574355.1 Loris lydekkerianus
CATTAAATTTTATACAATTCACATAAATTACATTTAATTGCATTAAAACCTTATTAACATCTTGTAAACCATAAACCAATTTTTATTTTTTTTTTTTTTTTTTTTTTTTTTTTTTTTTTGAGGCAGTCTCAAGTTGTTGCCCTGAGTAGAGTACTGTGGCGTCACAGCTCACAGCAACCTCAAACTCTTGGGTATTCTCTTGCCTCAGCCTCCCAAGTAGCTGGGACTATAGGTACCTGCCACAGTGCCTGGCTATTTTTCGGTTGTATTTGTTATTGTTGTTTGGCAGGCCCAGGCTGGATTCGAACCTGCCAGTTTTGGTGTATGTGGCTGGCACCCTAGCCGCTGAGCTACAGGCACAGAGCCTTTTTTTTTTTTTTTTTGTTTTTTTCTTTTCTTTTCTTCGTAGAGACAGTTTCACTTTATCACCCACGGTAGAGTGCTATGGCATCACATAGCTCACAGCAACCTCCAATTCCTGGGCTTAGGCGATTCTCTTGCCTCAGCCTCTCCAGTAGCTAGAACTACAGGCGCCCGCCACAACACCTGGCTATTTTTTTTATTGCAGTTTGGCCGGGACTGGGTTTGAACCCACCACCTCCGTATACTGGGCTGGCGCCCTGCCCACTGAGCCACAGGCCCCGCCTGTGATTTTTTTATTGTAGGGAACAGAAAATAATCTCATGGGACTAGGTCAGACCTGCAGGGTGGATGAGTCATGAGTTTAACCTCTGTGGATCCAAGAACTCAATGGTGATATTGGGTGTGTGGGCTGATGCGTTGTCATGGTGCAAGATAGTCTCCACAGTCTTGTCTTGGGCTGGCCTTCTTGAAGCTTTCTGAAAACTTTTGGTAGGCATACTGTTGGGTACCATTGAGCAGTAAGCAGGCTTTTCTTTCTACAGAGGAACAGTTGCAACATGACCCATGCCTCTTAGATAAGAAAGTTGCTACCATTTTCTTTCTAGCACTTCAGGGCTGCTTCACTTTTGTTGGTGGATTTTCATCAGGGGCAAAAAATCCACACTGTTGATTGATTGCTAATTCTCTGGATCAAACTGGTTAACAGTAACAATGTCAGACAGGGTGGATCCACCTTGTAATCTCAGCACTCTGGGAAGCTGAGGCTGGTGGATCACCTGAGCTCAGGAGTTTGAGACCAACCCGAGCAAGAGCAAGACCCTATCTCTACTAAAAAACTAGCTAGGCGTCATGGAGGATACCTATAGACCCCAAGCCGAGGCAAGAGGATCGCTTAAGCCTAGGAATTAGAGGTTGCTGTGAGCTGTGACATCACAGCCCTCTAGCCTGGGGCAACAGAGTTCAATCCAGTATCCCCCCCCAAAAAACAGTAACAGTCTCAGAAATGGGTCTAGGGCTGGGCGCTGTGGCTCAGTCCTGTAATCCTAGCACTCTGGGAGGCGGAGGTAGGTGGATTGCTTGAGTTCACAGGTTGGAGATTAGCCTGATCAAGAGCAAGACCCTGTCTCTTGAAAAATAGCCTGGAGTTGTGTCAGGCACCTGTAGTCCCAGATTCTCGGGAGCTGAGGCAAGAGAATTGCTTGAGCCCAAGAGTTTGAGGTTGTTGTGAGCTGTGACACCATGGCACTCTACTCAGGGTGACAAAGTGAGACTCTGTCTCAAAAAAGAAAAAAATAAAAAAAGGAAAAAATGGGTGTAAATTTGCCTGTATCTAATCTGACCAGCATTTCTTCATACCATACAACACAGATGCACTTACTTTTATCTGTCAAAGTGTGAGGCACCCATTGGATGAAACTTTCTCCATCTGAATATAATTGTGCAGGATTTCTGACACTGCTGGTGACACAGTCTACAGTGCTGCTTCAGTGTTCTTAGATGCCACTTGATTGTTTTTGTAAACCATTGTATCTACACCAGCGATGTTTCCTTCACTGCAGTCACCAGAGGCCCTCTGCTTTCCTTGTGAAATTTGGCCTCTTCTAAATTCTTGAAAGCACTGAAAAATTGTCATGTGGGAAGGAGTAAGGTCCCTGAAAGCCCATTGCAACCACACAAAACTCTGAGATTTGTTTAACATACTTCTCTTTTGTTTCTTTCTTTCATTTTTTTTTTTTTTTGAAACATAGTCTCAAGCTGCCACCCTGGGTTGAGTGCTGTGGCGTCATGGCTTACAGCAGCATCCAACTCAGGTTCAAGTGATCCTCTTGTCTCAGTTTTTCAATTTTTTTTTTTTTTTTTTGAGACAGAATCTCACTATGTTGCCCTAAATAGAGTGCTGTTGCATCATGGCTCACAGCAACCTCAAACTCTTGGGCTTAAGTGATTCTCTTGCCTCAGCCTCCTGAGTAGCTTGGACTACAGGTGCCCACCACAATGCCTGGCTATTTTTTTTAGTTGCAGTTGTTGTTGTTTAGCAGGCCCTGGCCGGGCTCGAACCTGCTAGCCTTGGTGTATGTGGCCTGTGCCCTACTCATTGAGCTATAGGTGCTGAGCCAGTTTTTCTATTTTTAGTAGAGATGGGGTCTCACTTGTGCTCAGGCTGGTCTTGAAATCATGAGCTCAAGCAATCCACCTGCCTCAGCCTCCCATAGTGCTAGGATTACAGGCGTGAGCCACTGCACCTGGACAACCCACTTTTCAAATTAGAAAATCATTGTATGAAAGTACTCTCTTCCCAGCTCCATAGCTGATGTTGACTGAGTGCTATGGGGATAGAAATAAATGAAGCTCTCCCAACAACATGGAAAGCCAAAGCAAGGTAAAACTTGCCTGGGTGAATGAGAAAGGATGTAACTGTTGACTGTATTTCTTGGAAGTGAAATAAGGGACCATAATATAGTCTGTCTCAAAACTTTAGTGACCTTTGTAAAGAGGCACCTTTTTTTTAGACAGAGCCTCAAGCTGTTGCCCTGGGTAGAGCGCTGTGGCATCATAGCTCACAGCAACCTCCAACTCCTGGGCTCAAGCGATTCTCCTGCCTCAGCCTCCCCAGTGGCTGGGACTACAGGTGCCTGCCACAATGCCCAGCTATTTTTTGGTTGTAGCCATCATTGTTGTCTGGCAGGCCCGGGCTGGATTTGAACCTTCCAGCTCAGGTGTATGTGGCTGGCGCCTTAGCCGCTTGAGCCGCAGGTGCTGAGCCAAGAGGCACCTTTTAATGCAGAATAGGAATAAATAATTGAGAAGTAACTGGTACCCAGGAGGATTAACTTTGTCCCTCAGAGGTGGTAGTAAAACGAATTATTGAGATAAACTTTCTTCAAATTTATTCTGTCCTCTCGATTTAGGCTTTTTTCTCATTGAAATAATTTTATGAATTGTTATGGGTTGTATTTCGTACTGTGTTTATTATATTTATATATATTTATAACTTATTTATAACTTCATTTTAACATGAAAATTAGATACTTAAAGTGCTGAAAAACTAGCTGGGTACCTGTAGGTCAAGTGGCTAAGGCGCCAGCCACGTACACCAGAGCTGGCGGGTTCGAATCCAGCCCGGGCCTGCCAGACAACAATGACAACTACAACCAAAAAATAGCTGGGCATTGTGGTGGGCACCTGCAGTCCCAGCTACTTGGGAGGCTGAGGCAGGAGAATCGCTTAAGCTCAGGAATTGGAGGTTGCTGTGAGCTGTGATGCTATGGCACTCTACACAGGAGACAGCTTGAGGTTCTATCTAAAAAAAAAAAAATTGAAAAAAAAAAAAGTGCTGAAAAACTGATATTGGACTTGTGGTTATAACCCATGCATTCATTTTTGTTTACTCAGCTACATACTTTAGATATAAAAGGAGATTCACCTTTTATATTAAATAAAGGTGAATAAGGCAGGAACCTCTCCTTAAGGAGTGCTACAATCTGGAGCAAAAGACAGACATATAGACAAATGACTATAATGTTGCATAATATGAATAATATAAATGTACCAAATACTAAAACCCAGAGAAGGAAATGCCATGATGTGGGGGTGATGGTTATGTGGATAACAGAATAATTTTGAGAAGAAACTGGAGTACAGTACTTCACCAGGGAGCAGAAGAGGGAGAGGAGGGAATTGTAGATTGAGGGAGTAGTATATGCAAAGATCTAGAGCAGGGGTTCTCAACCTTCCTAATGCCGCAGCCCTTTAATAGAGTTCCTGTGGGTCACGACCCACAGGTTGAGAACCGCTGATCTAGAGATATAAAATAATATGACATGTGTAAAGAAGTTTGAATAAATGTGCGTAGTTGGGTTATAGAGTTTTTGATGTGTGGGTAATATGAAAGAGTCCAAATTATAAAGAGTTTTATCTGTAAGGAACAGGTGCTGCCGGGCTAGTTCAGTTGGCGGAACATGAGACTCTTATAAGTAATGGGTACCCTTGTTGAATGTATAGGCTGTCCTCTGGATAGGAAGGAGAAGTTCTACAGGTTAGTTCTTAAGTTGAATTTGTATGTGAAAAGTTGGAACATGGCTCAGCACCTGTGGCTCAAGCGGCTAAGGCACCAGCCACATACACCTGAGCTAGTGGGTTCGAATTCAGCCAAGGCCTGCCAAACAACAGTGATGGCTGCAACCAGAAAAATGTGGCGGACGCCTGTAGTCCCAGCTTCTTGGGAGGCGGAGATAAGAGAATCGCTTGAGCTCTGGAGCTGGAGGTTGCTGTGAGCTGTGATGCTACGGTACTCTACCCAGGGTGACAGCTCGAGGCTCTGTCTCCAAAAAAAAAAAAAAAAAAGTTGGAACAGGTATATTTATCTATTATGTGTAATAGCCCTGCTTGTAAGTGCAAATTGTACATAAGTTAGATATTTGTAACTTGAACTGCCTGTATTTTGAGAATTGGAGCTACAGTTCGATTTATGCATTAGAGAATGCTGGGGTGAGCATTTGAAAGATTAGAAGAGACTGCAGGCAAGAGAGTAGTTAAGAAACTGACGTGAGTCTTCATTTATCTACTTTTGTACTCAATGAGAGGTGTTTTATAAAATTACATTTAATTATGTATAAATTAAGAATTAAACTTAAAACTCTTTAAAAACTGTTAGCAAAATATTAATACAGGATAATGTAATGGTTCTGCTAGCTGATTCAGCTCTTAGACATAGTTTGATTAAATTTATTATTTTTTCATCCTAGTTTCAGATAAGAAAGATGTTAAATGCAAAACCAGAAGATGTTCATGTTCAGTCACCACTGTACAAATTGAGACGCTCAGAATGCTGGGATCTCCCTTTGCAGGGGGTAAATAAAATTTAAAATCTTTTCAGTATCTACTTTTATTTGGTGTGTTTAAAATATATTTCAGTAAAACTGAATTTTTAGTTTCATATGTGTCTTTTTTTATTTGCTTTTCTTGTGTTAATTGTGGATTTTAAGTGAGCTTATTTTTTATTTGTATGTCAAAGTATGTATGTTTAAGTATCATTTCAACATATTTCAAGTTGAAATGGTACTTTAAGGTTAGGGTCTTCTTCATTTTAAATCTAAGTATAATTATTATTTATGATTGATTTCTTCATGAAATTTAAATCTCATTATGGTAAAATAAATTATATTTTAAGCCTACTATAATTTTAAGCTTGGTAGAATAATCTGTTCGTTTGCTTTTTACCTGTTTTTTTTTAAAAATTTGAGGGCATCTTTTAATGGCTAACAACTGTATTTCAAAAGATATTCTCATCTTAAGTCTGGACTTTGATTTATTGCTGTTAAACATTATTATAGGGCTCTGAGGAATAAGGCTTAACAGCATCTTTTTTTTCTAAGATAATACTTCAAGTATTATTTTCTCTTGTCTAGAACAATTCATTGTCACTTTTTTTTTATTTTTTATTTTGAGGCAGAGTCTCACTATGTCACCCTTAATAGAGTGCTGTAGTGTGACAGCTCACAACAACTTCAAACTCCTGAGCTTAAGCGATTCTCTTGCTTCAGCCTCCCAAGGGACTACTGGGGCCCACCACAATGCCAGCTATTTTTTTCTTTTTTCTTGCAGTTGTCATTGTTATTTAGCTGGCTTGGGCTGGGTTCAAATCCACCAGCCTCGGTGCATGTGGCCAGTGCTGTAACCACTGTGCTATGGGCGCCAAGCCTAAATTAACTATTTTCAAAAACTTGTTCTTAGGGGCCAGGCGCGGTAGCTTACACTTATAATCCTAGTCCTCTGGGAGGCTGAGGCAGGTGGATTGCACTCACAGGTTCAAGACCAGCTTGAGCCAGAGTGAGATCTCGTCTCTAAAAATAGCCAGGCATTGTTGTAGTGGGGCTGTGTAGTGTGGTGGGTGCCTATAGTCCCAGCTACTTGGGAGATTGAGGCAAGAGAATCCCTTCAGCCCAAATATTTGAGGTTGCTATGAGCTATGATGCCTTAGCACTCTACCGAGGGCAACAAAATAAAACTTTGTCTCAAAAAAAAAAAAAAAAAAGCATATTGAATTCAGGGCAGAATTATGGCGCAGTGAGTAGGGTGCCAGCCTCATACACCGAGGGTGGCAGGTTTGAACCTGGCCCTGGCCAAATTGCAATAAAAAAAAAAATAGCCGGGCATTATGGCGGGTGCCTGTAATCCCAGCTATTTCAGAGGCGAGGCAAGAGAATCATCTAAACCCAAGAGCTGGAGGTTGCACTCTACTGAGGGTGACAAAATGAGATTCTGTCTCTAAAAAAAAAAAATAGCTGGGCATTGTGGTGGCTGCCTGTAATACCAGCTACTTAAGAGGCGAGGCAAGAGAATCGCCTACAATCAAGAGCTGGAGGTTCCTGTGACCTGTGATGCTATGGCACTGTAGTGAGGGTGACAAAGTGAGATTCTGTCTCTAAAAAAAAAAGAATATTGAATTCATTGTGGGATAAAAATTTTATACTTGTGTATACATATTGTTTTTAGGATAGATCCTTTTTGTTGGGTTTTATTAAGTAGTATCTCTTACTTTTTAAGCAGTATCTCTCTAACGCAGGCATCCTCAAACTTTTTAAACAGGGAGCCAATTCCCTGTCCCTCAGACCGTTGGAGGGCCGGACTATAGTTAAAAAAACAAAACAAAACTATGAACAAATTCCTATGCACACTGCACATATCTTATTTTGAAGTTAAAAAACAAAATGGGACCAAATACAATCACACCATCTCATGTGGCCCGCGGGCCACAGTTTTAGGACCCCTGTTCTAACGTCTTTTTTCTTTTACTTCTGGTGCATACATGTGTTTGTTTAGTTTGTGGCCTTCAAGAGGCAAATGTAGCTATGTCACAGGAGAGCCCTTTAGGTATGAGATGAGATCTGTGTGTTATAGTGTGGTCTCTTCTCTTTTTCCTTATCCCCGCTTCATTTCAGCAGTGTCCTTTTCCTGGGAAGCTAATGGCTTTTCTCCTGTGGTTCCCTCTAACATACTAAGTGAAACAAGGTTTTTTCTGAGACTAATTTTCTTTTCCGGTGACTAGTTTAGTACCCTGGTTTGATGGCCTCCTTAGAATGGCAATGTATAACTTTGGAAAATCTGCATCCTGTTTGAGATTGAAAGAGGCACATGTTGACCTTACCATGCTGTAAGGTTGATTTGGCATTCACATTATTAAATGTACTTCCTAGGGCGGTGGCTGTGGCTCAGTGGGTAGGGCGCCAGCCCCATATACTGAGGGTGGCGGGTTGGAACCCGGCCCCCGGCCAGACTGCAACAAAAAATAGCCTTGTGTTGTGGCGGGCATCTGTAGTTCTAGCTACTCAGGAGGCTGAGGCAAGAGAATTGCCTAAGCCCAGGAGTTGGAGGTTGTTGTGAGCTGTGATGCCACAGCACTGGTGCTACTGAGGGCGATAAAGTGAGACTATGTCTCTTAAAAAAAAAAAAAAAAAAAGAATACTTCCTGATCTGTAGAATTTGAGACTGTACCTGTGTCCTGCTGCATTGTCCCCAAAACCATTTTTGTTGTTTTTGGTGACTTTCAATGGAAAAGAAAGGAATAAATGCCCCTTTCCATAGTCTTTAGGAGAATTTTTACAATTTATTTATTTGTAATCTTGATTTATTTATATAAATATATATAAATACAAATATAAATTTAAAATATAAATATGCATATAAAATATAATTACGTATAAATGTATATAAATATACATATATATGTATGTGTGTGTATGTATATATGTATATTTTGAGACACCATCTCACTCTGTTGCCCCGGCTAGAGTGCAGTGGTACAATCATAGTTCACTGCAGCCTCAAATTCTGTGCTTAAGTGTACCTCCTAGCTCGGACTTCCAAATCGCTGGGGCTACAGACATTCAGTACCATGCCTAGCTAATTTATTTTAGGTTTTATAGCATTAAGGTCTCATTGTTGCCCAGGCAGTCTCAAACTGAGGTCTCAGTTGATCCTCTCTCATTGGCTTCTTTGAGTTCTGGTATTACAAAGGCATGAGCCAGTGATCCTAGCTTTATTTCTAGTCTTTATTGACATATAGCCTCATTAAACAAGGTGTACAGATCTTAGGCATATAGATGGATGAGGTCTGAGTAGAATAAGATATGTACAGGATATCCCAGTCATGAAATTGAGCATTGCCGTGTTCTAGAAAGTTTCCTTGTGTCCCTTTCCATTATATCTTTTCCTTGCCTGCTACCTTTGGCTCCACCTTGCTTCTGACAGTCTTTTGATTTCTATTTCTATAGTTCTGTCATTTCCTATACTTCATAATGGAATCGTATAATACATACTCTTTTCTGTTTGCTTTCTTTTTTTTCTTTCTTTCCTTTTTTTTTTTTTTTTTTTTTAGAGACAGAGTCTCACTTTTAACGCCCTCAGTAGAGTGCTGTGGTGTCACACAGCTCATAGCAACCTCTAACTCCTGGGTTTAGGCGATTCTCTTACCTCAGCCTCCTGAGTGGCTGGGACTACAGGTGCCTGCCACAGCACCTGGCTAATTTTTTGTCTGGCTATTTTTTTGTTGTAGTTTGGTGGGGGCTGGGCTCGAACCCACCACCCTCAGTATATGGGGTTGGCGCCCTACCCACTGAGCCACAGGTGCCGCCCGTGTTTGTTTTTCTTTTTTTGAGACAGTCTCACTATGTCACCCTTCGTAAAGTCCTCTGTGGCATCACAGCTCACAGCAACCTTAAACTCTTGGGCTTAAGCGATTCTCTTGCCTCAGCTTCCCAAGTAGTTGGGACTACAGGTGCCTGCCATAACACCTGGTTATTTTTTGTTGCAGTTGCCATCATTGTTGAGCTGGCCTGAGCTGGGCTTGAACCCACCAGCCTCCATGTACATGGCTGGCGCTGCAGCTACTGTGCTATGGGTGCCAACCCTGTGTTTGCTTTCTTTTCACTTAGTATAATGTTGCTCAGATTCATCCATGTTTTACATCTAGCAGTGGTTTTTCGTTTTTATTGTTGTGTAATATTCCATTATATGACTATAACACATTTTATTTATCTGATTCTGTGTTGATTGAATTTTGTATTTGATTTTAATTTTCTTTTTTCTTTTGAGACAGAGTCTTACTATGTCACTCTAAGTTTCGTCACAGCTCACAGCAACCTCAAACTCTTGGGCTCAAGTGATTTTCTTGCCTCAGCCTCCCAAGTAGCTGGGATTACAGGCACCCGCCACAACACTCGGCTATTTTTTGTTGTTGTTATTGCAGTTGTCATTGTTGTTTAGCTGGCCCGGGCTGGGTTCAAGTCTGCCAGCCTTGGTGCATATGGCCAGCGCTGTTACCACTGTGCTACGGGCACTGAGCCTTGGTTTTAATTTTCATTTTTTTGGTGACTAATGATGTTAAAATATTTGCAAATACCATGGTATATCTTTTTTTTGTGAAGTATCTGTTTGCATTTTTTGGTCATTTTGAAAATAAATTTTATAGAAGAATAATTTACATTCAAGCATTTTCATCCATTGTAAGTGTTCTGTGAGTTTTGACAAATGTATATACCTTGTGACTTCCATTCTAATAAAGATGTGTGTGTGGTCATATAGAGAGAGAGAGAGTGAGGGAGAAAGAATTTGTGGAGTAATACCTTGGTGATATTTCGGGTTTGGTTCCAGGCCACCTTATAAAGCAAATATTACAATAAAGTGAATGATATAATGGATTTTTGTTTTTCAGTGCATATAAAAGTTTTGTTTGCACTATACTACAATCTGCTAAGTGTGCAGTATCATTATGCCTGAAAAAATTTGCATGCCTTCTATTCTTTATTGCTAACCATCAGCTGAGCCATCAGTGAGTCATCACCATTTTACTGCTGGAGAGTCTTGTCTCACACTTGATGGCTGCTGATTGATTACGGAGGTGGCTACTGAGGTTGGGGTGGCTGTGATAATTCTTAAAGTAAGACAAAGTGAAGTTTGCCACGTCAATTGACTCTTCTTTTCATGAAATATTTTTCTATATTTGGTAGCATTTTACCCATGGTAGAACCTCTTTGAAAATTGGAACACATTCTCTCAAACCCTGCTGCTGCTTTATCAGCCAAATTTATGTAATACTCTAAATCCTTTGTTGTCATGTCAGTGTTCACAACATCTTCACCAAGAGTAGAGTTCATTTCAAGAAACCACTTTCTTGCTCCATAAGAAGCAAGTCTTCCTCTCTTCAAGTTTTATGATGACATTGCAGCAATTTGGTCATATGTTCAGGTGTAGTCATTTGTTGATGGACACAGGCTGATTTGATAGCTTGCCAATTGTGAGTAGTGCTGAGATAATGATAAGAGTACAGGTATAGAAATGAAATTTTTCTTTTTGAGACAGAATCTCGCTTTTGACTTTTGTCATCCTTGGTATAGTGCCATGGCGTCACAGCCTCAAACTCTTGGGCTCAAGTGGTTCTCTTGCCTCAGCCTCCCAAGTAGCTGGAACAACAGGTGCCCATCACAATGCCTGGCTATTTTTAGAGACAGAGGTCTTCCTCAGGGTCAGACTGGTCTCAAACCTGAGCTCAGGCAATCCACCCACCTTGGCCTCCCAGAGTGCTAGGGTTATAGGCGTAGCCAGTGTGTCCGACCAGAAATGATTTCTTTTACTTTGGGTAGATACTCAGTAGTGGGATTGCTGGACTGAATGATAGTTCTGTTTTTAGTTTGTTGAGAAATCTTCCTACTGTTTTCTATAGAGGTTCTACTAATTTACATTACCACCAACTGTTCCTTTCTCCTCATCCTTGCCAACATCTGTTGTTTTTTGTTCTTACATAAGCCATTCTTACTGGTGTAAGATGATAATCTCATTTGTGGTTTTAATTTACATTTCTCTGATGATTTGTGTGTAATGTTAAACATATTTCCATGTGGCGTGATCGTTTGTCTATTTTCTTTTGAAAATTGTCTATTCAGGCTGGGTGCCTGTAGCACAGTGGTTACGGAACCAGTCATATACACCCAGGCTGGCGGGTTCAAACCCGGCCTGGGCCTACCAAACAACAATGACATCTACAATAACAAAAATAGCCAGGTGTTGTGGTGGGTCCCTGTAGTCCCAGCTACCTGGGAGGCTGAGGCAAGAGAATTGCTTAAGCCCAAGAATTTGAGGTTGCTGTGAGCTGTGATGTTATGGCACTCTACCAAGGGTGACATAGTGAGACTCTGTCTTCAAAAAAAGGAAAAAAAAATTGTCTATTCATACCCTTTGCCCACTTTTTCTTTTTTTTTTTTTCATTTCTTTATTTTTTATTGTTGGGGATTCATTGAGGGTACAATAAACCAGGTTACACTGATTGAATTTTTTTTAGGTAAAGTCCCTCTTACAATTGTGTCTTGCGCCCAAAAGGTGTGGCACACACCAAAGCCCCACTCCCCTCCCTCCTTCCCTCTCTTTGCTCTTCCTTTCTGATTTCATTTCATTTCTTTTTTTTTTTTTTAAGCAGCAACTCAACTTTATTGCGTCAAGCAGCTGCTTATATAGAGCGTGGGGAAGGCCTTTGC
>CAUYPK010082338.1:0-13559 GCA_963574355.1 Loris lydekkerianus
CTGGAACATATTCTTCTTAGCAAAGTATCTCAGGAATGGAAGAAAAAGTATCCAATGTACTCAGCCCTACTATGAAGCTAAATTATAGCTTTCACATGAAGGCTATAACCCAACTATAGCACGAGACTATGGGGAAAGGGCCAAAGAAAGGGAAAGGAGGGGGCAAGTTTTGGTGGAGGGAGGATAATGGGTGGGGCCACATCTATGGTGCATTTTAGAATGGGTACAAGCGAAACTTACTAAATGCAGAATACAAATGCCTACATACAGTAACTAAGAAAATGCCATGAAGGCTACGTTGAACAGTTTGATGAGAATATTTCAGATTGTATACTGTATATACTCGAGTATAAGCCAAGTTTTTGTGCCGAAAATTTGTGCCGAAAAACCCGAACTCGGCTTATACTTGGGTTATACAGGTTATTTGATTCGGTGTGCTTAGCTTAACAGGTAATCAAGCTAAATCACAAAGGTTAAAATCCTTCAAAACTGGATTCCTTCTCCTCATCATCTGTATGTCCAAACAGAGCTTCAGCTGTATCTGATGTGAGGGTATGAGCATTTAACCTACTGATTCCTCAATTATTGTAATTGTTTTGGGTATATATTTTTATTTTTGAAATTTACCAGTGGCTGCTGCATTTTCCACCTCGGCTATACTCAAGTGTCTAAGTTTTCCCAGGTTTTAGGGTAAAATTAAGGGGGTTGGCTTATACTCAGGTCGGCTTATACTCGAGTATATACGGTATGAATCCCGCACATTTGTACCCCTTGATTGCACTAATGTACACAGCTATGATTTAACAATAAAAATAAATAAATTTTAAAAAATGACATTAAAAATGTTAAAAAAATTAATAAATTGAGGTGCATTCTGGTTGGGTGCATAAATATTAATAATTGAAATCTCATCATATTGAGTATTGACTTTAACAAATATGAAGTGTCCATCCTTATCCTTCCTTATTTCGGTTGGTTTAAAGCCTATTGCATCTGTGAAAAGGATTGCAATGCCTGCTTTTTTCTGCTTTCCATTTGCCTGAAATAGATGACTATTTCTTCACCTTGAGTCTATATTTGTCTTTTAATGTAAGATGCGATTCTTGTATGCAGCAGATATCTGGCTTGAGTTTTTGTATCCAGTCAGCCAACCTGTGACAATTTAAACCATTCACATTAATTGAGAATATTGATAAGCCTTTTGAGGGTCTGGTGGACATTTTTAATCCTTTTGCGATTGTGGAAGTTGGAATTTGATCAAAATTCTCTGAGTGGGTTTACTTTTGTGGTGGAGGATTTACGCTAGTCTTTATGGAGGATAGGTCTGAGAATATTCTGGAGAGCTGGTTTAGTTATGGCAAATTTCTTTAGCATGTGAATGTCGTTAAAGTATTTAATTTCGCCATCATAAGTGAAACTCAGTTTAGCTGGATACAGGATCCTGGGTTGAAAATTATTTTGTTTTAGGAGATTAAAAGTCGATGACCATCCTCTTCTAGCTTGAAAGGTTTCAGCAGAGAGATCTGCAGTTATTCTAATATTCTTACCCTTGTAGGTGATGGTTTTCTTTCGTCTGGCTGCTTTCAGAATTTTCTCCTTCATATTAACTTTAGTGAAATTGATTATGATGTATTTGGGGGATGTCTTATTCGGGTTGAGTCATGCTGGAATTCTGAAACTGCTATCTGAATTTCAGAATCTCTTGGCATGTCTGAAAAGTTCTCTTTCATAATCTCATGGAGAAGTGACTCTGTGCCTTGTGAAGCCACTTCATCGCTTTTGGGGATCCCTGTAAGACAAATATTGGTTTTCTTTGAATTATCCCGGAGCTCTCTGCGACAGTGATCTGTTTTTGCCCTCCATTTCTCTTCCTCTTTGAGAGTTTAGGAGCGTTCGAAAGGTTGTCTTCAATGTCAGAAATCCTTTATTCTGTTTGCTCCATTCTGTTATCGAGGTATTCTACTGTGTTTCTCAGATCTTTGAGGGCTGCAACTTCTTGTCTCAATGCGTCAAAATCTTTGGTCATTTGGGTCTTTGAATTCATTGAATTCTTGAGATATCTTTTGGGTTACTGCTTGGAATTCTAGTTTGATCTTATTTGCGATCCAGATTCTGAATTCAATTTCTGACATCTCAGCTATTTGTTTGTGCACGGGATCTTGTGCTGTGTCTGCCCTATTGATCCTTAGGGGAGTTGATCTACTCTGATTATTCATATTACCAGAGTTTATCTGTTGATTTCACCTCATGATTGTTTTTTCACCATTGCCTCTAGCTGTCCTCAGAGTTGGGGAGGTGCCTCTCCAAGATTAGACCCCAGCAGGATCACTCTATTGTTGCTGGATCTTTGTAGGGAGTGACCCTGTGTAGCTCCTCTGAGGCTGCCCCAGCCAGGGAGTTCTGGTTGTGGGAGCAGCTCCAGAGTGTGACACACCCGGATCCAGCAACAGTGTGTGTGTGTGTGTGTGTGTGTGTGTGCACATGGTTCTGGGAGTGCCTGGCACCCAGTGACTTTGGCTCAGAGAGCCCAAGGCTCCAGCAGTCTCTGGCCAGGAGAAGGGCTCTGCACAGAGGCACGAGGGCTCTGGAGGGTGCGTGGCTACCAGAGTCCCTGGACAGATGAGCAGGCGGGTGTGGAGGAAGGGAGGATATAGGAGGGAGAACGCAGGGTTGCACGGCTCCCAGAGTTCCTGGTCAGGGTGTGCAGAGGCCCAGCGGGGGCAGCTCTTGCCAGGGTCTGGGTGGGGGCAGATAGCTGATCCTGGCGCAGCTCTTATGGAGGTCTGGGTGCTGATTGCTGATCGTCTGCAGCTCTTCAAGATATCTCGATCCTAAGAAAACCAAGCAGCGGTTTTGGCTCTAGTTCTTAGATGGGTTGAACAGTCCATGAAGTTTACACAGTAAACATGATATGTAGATACAAATGTTGACCTTTGAAGCCTGTGAACTGTTTTTATGTTTTTGGACTTGGCACTCAGTTGAACTGCATTGGGGAGAGCTTGAGCAGGAGTGCTGAGAACTTTGGGCGTTGTCTAGGGCCCCAGACTGAGACTTCAGGTTTCCTAATTAGCAACACTGGAAGGAAACACCAAAGCAAAATTATTTTCAATCTAGACAATCTCTCAAGTTCCAATTTTTAAAATTCTGAGAAATGACTTTGATTGATTAGGAAGTGGAACATTTAAGAAAATAGCAGATCCCATTTAGACCATAGATGGCCAAGGTGAAGAAACAAGCTCCCAACAGAACTTAGCCCCCAGAAGGAGTTCAAATCGGAGGAGAGAGAAATCTGAGACAGTTCTTTTGGGGAATGTAGTAGATCAGCACTGAACAACAGAAATACCGTATCGGCCACAAGTGTAGTTTTAAATTTTCTGGTAGTAACATTAAAAGTGGTAAAAAAATAAACAATAGGTGAAATTAAGTTAAATAATTTATTTAACCTAATACATAAAAATATCATTTTGACATGCAGTCAATGTAAATCATGTTAGTGAGATATATTGCATTTTTTTTTTTTTTTTTTGGTTCAAAGTCTTCAAAATCCATCTCATGTGTATTTTACACTCATAGCACATTTCAGTTTGAATCAGTCACATTTCAAGTGCTTAATGACTGCAAGTGGTTAGCGGCAACCATATTGGATAGTATAGTGCCAGGCACTCAAAAATGATGGCTAAAAGGCACTGAATGAGGTTTAAGTTAAAACTAGATTAAAAACTAGTTATGTAGTATATCTGAACTAAATAATTCCTTTTCTTTCTGAAGCACTGGTCTTTGCTTCAGGAGGCAATTGGAAGGGATTATTTAGAGTTGGTAATTAACTGGTGACCAAAGTATAAAGTTCAAGGAATAAGTGCTGGGAACGTCATAAGCCTGGCAATATCTGAAGACCCGAGCAAATTGGAACAATTAGTTTTTTTAGTAAGAAAACGAAGAGCAGGTTCAATAAGAATAAGGAAGTTATTGAAATGACAAGAAAGAAAGGGCTTTTGGTTAGATTGGGGAGTGGGGGTGATAACTCAACTCTGTATCTCAAAACTGTTGTTAACACGAGGAGGCCCAGGTGGGACTTTGAACAAAGGGAATGAAGATGGAAGTCAGACTTAGAAAAGGCCAAGAAGGAATGAGATAAAGGGAGGTGATTGTGTCATGATGGATGAAATCCTAAGATGCTGGTTTCATTTTTCCTTTGGTGGTACTGGGAGCTCTCATGGCCACTGGGTGCCAGAGGTCAGAGCCACGCGTTCATAGGTGAGGTTGTCCCTCGTGCCTCCTGCAAACAAGTTTGTAAACTGGAACCTATCTTCACCCCTCCTCTTTAGTTTCACTGTCTGGTTAACACACACACATACACACACACACACACACGTACATGTGCACTATTTGTAAAATTCATGCAATACAAAAATGTAGAAAATGTAAGTCTTCAGTAATTAAATTTCCATTCCTTAAGTAATTGCTATTATCTCTTTGTCAATTGTCCTTCCAGGAAGTTTCCTATGTATATATGAGCCTGTTTTATAAAGGAAATTTATATGATATATTCCTCATGTTATTCTACAACTGGCTCTTTTTACTTAATTATTGTTGATATCTTTCCATGTTGCTAGGTTTTATAGCATTCTTTTTATAGGCTACAGAGTATTTTCTTGTGTATTTCCCCATACATTATTTAAACATCCAGCTGCTAATATGTATGTAGAATGCCTCCATGTTCTTGCTAGTACAGTCAGTGCTACAATAATCATTTTTTTTTGAAACAGAGTCTCACTATGTTGCCCTCTGTAGAGTGCTCACAGCAACCTCAAACTCTTGGGCTTAAGCAATTTTCTTGCCTCAGCCTCCCAAGTAGCTGGGACTATAGGCACCCGCCACAATGCCTGGCTATTTTTTTTTTTTTTTTTTGCAGTTTTTGGCCAAGGCTGAATTTGAACCCGCCACCTCTGGCATATGGGGCCGGTGCCCTACTCCTTTGAGCCACAGGCACCGCCCTGCCTGGCTATTTTGTTGTTGTTGCAATTGTCATTGTTGTTTAGTTGGCCCGGGCTGGGTTCAAACCAGCCTCCCACATACACTGGCCTGGGTGTATGTGGTCGGCACCATAACCACGTGCTACAGGCACTACCTGTAATAATCTTTCTTGCACATATTTCTTTGTGTGTTTGTGAAAGCTTTCTGGAGAAAATTTCTAAAGGTGGGGTTATTGAGTCAGAGGGGAGGCACATTTAAGTTTCTGATAAATCTTGCCAAATTACCTTTTAGATGGGTTGTTACACTTTAAATTCCCACCTGTGGAGTGTGAACAGTTGGGCTCCCACACACTTGGCTCAGACCTGTTATTATCAACCTTTAAAATCTTTTGTAGCCTGATAGAATAATGCTACCTTACAGGGTTTCAGTTCTCTGACTCTGTGTGACATGTTTAAATGTCTATTTACCATTTGTATTTCTTTTGCAAATTGCCTGTTAGTGTCCCTGCTAGTTTTTCTATTTGGTGTTTTGTCTTCTGTGTATTGATTTGAAGAAGTCCCTTCTATTATGTAGCTAGTCAAATTTTTTAAAGTATCTTTTAACAGTTTATCCCTTGACTTTCAAGGATAAAATGTTTAAATTTTAGAAAATAAAATCTTTCAATCTTTTTTTTTTTTTTCTTTCTGACTTTGGTCTTATTCAAAGATAGTTTCTCTATAGTAAAATTATACAAACATTTTCCTATATTTAATTTTAGTGTTTTATGATCATTGTTTTTAAATATTTAAATGTCTGTCCATATGGAATGTATTTTTATATATGATATGAAGGACAATGGAACCTTTAAGGAGGGAATTTAAGTACTAGAAATAGCTTTAATTTATCTGCTTTTTTCCATCACAGGGAAGCACTTGGAGAATATTTAGATGGGAAGAAGGAGAGTGAAGAAGATCAAAGCAAGAGTTACAAACAGAAAGAAGAAAGCAGATTGGTATGACCTGGTTGGCAAATGGGCCTTGTTAGTCCTGGAAGACTAGAGAGCTGGGTGTGGTATCATGGTTTCCGTATTTAGAGAGGAGGAAATCAGGTAGTCCATGTTGCTGTTTAGGCAGAGCTGGATTGGAATCATTCCCATTCGAGAGCTCTGTAGGGGTGAGCTTTCAGATTATAGATTTTTTTTTTTCTTTTCTTATTTATTTATTTATTTATTTATTTATTTATTTATTTATTTTTTGAGACAGAGTCTCTCTGTGTTGCCAGGGCTATGGTGCAGTGGCATCATCATAGCTCACTGCAACTTCAAACTCCTGGGCTCAAGTGATCCTCCCATCTCAGCCTCTCAAGTAGCTGAGACTGTGGGCGCATGTTACCATGCCTGGCTAATCTCTTTCCCTCCCTTCCTTTCTTCCTCCTTCCCTCCCTTTCTTTCTTTCTCTCTCTGTCTCTTCTCTCACTCTCTCTCTCTCTCTCCCTTTTTTTTTTTTTTTTTTTGTAGAGATGGGGTCTCCCTCATGCTCAGGCAGTTCTCAAACTCCTGGCCTCAAGTCGTCCTCCCACCTGGGCATCCCAAAGTGCTAGAATTGCAGATGTGAGCCACATTGCCCAGCCTCAGATTATAGATTTTATATTTAGGTTGTCTCTTCTCTGTTCATGTACTTTAAATGGTTATTCACAATTCACAGGATAAAGTCCAGATGTTTTAGCGTGGACATTCAAGGCTTTTGTCTGTTCCGATCTTAACTTTCCAAATTTATCTCCCATTGTACCTAATCTGGGCCTTCCACCCTAGAGAGGCTGATCCACTCACTCACTTCTAAGATGCTTTGTTCATCCCTATTCTGGGCCTTTGGTCATCTGGACTGCCAGGCCCCCTCCATGCTCCTCTTCTTTCCTCCTCTCCATTCCTCTTCTCTCTCTCATCAGGCTACCTTCCAGTTTCTAAGACCATCTCAAATCCCAACTCCTCCTTGTATACTCCCTCAACTCCTTTAATCCACACATTAAATACTTCTTGTCTATGCCATTCATTTCATTTTAGATAGTTTTCTGTCTTGTATAACTTTTCAAATGTATGTGCAGGTAGCATCCTTAATGAAACTGTAAGCTCTTTGAGAGTAAGAGCTGTCTCCTACCTGTAGAGTAGTGTGTTGTTTGTATTCAATAAACATTAAAAAGAAAAGCATTGATTGCTCTCCTTGGGGCAATGATGGGGCTCCTGGAATGCTTAATAAAGGACTTGGAACAGGAGGGATAAATAGCAAACCAGAACTGGCAAAATGCTGCATGTAATCAATGCTAAGTGAAAAACATAGACAGGGTTACCATGTGAATTGAGATCCAGAAAAGAGCTCACCAAGCTTGCCTGGTCGGGGAAGGTTATATGGAGAAAGTAGGATTTGAGCAGTCTTTGGAAAATAGGTGGAGAGCAGAGAGATCATTTCCACCAGAAATAAGTGCACTTACTGAGAGAAAAAAAATTTAAGTTACTGAACATGATTATAGAGATATATAGAGGTAATTGAATAACTTGTGTGAATAACTTGTGTGAATAAATTGTGTTGGGGATAAGAAATTTCACTATAGTAGAAAGAATATGGGATTGATGTAGATTCTTGTTCCAGATTTCTTACCTACTGTACAGTAGATGATTCACATGTCTGCTTTGTATTTGGCTTTTGTTTAAAGTCAGTGATGTCTCAGCATTTCTGAGTAGGATAAAAGTACCTGCCACCTTGTTATATGGGGCTGGCACCCCTCCCATTGAGCCACAGGCACCGCCCCTGAGCCCTCTTTGAGTGCAATACCAAAGAGATAATTTTTTTTTTATTAGTCAGTTTTCAAGGTTCCTCTCACTTAGGACTTAACTAGTAAAGGGCATTGGCTTTGAGGGAAAATGGGTACCCCCAAAATGCTGCTTTCCTCAAGATCAAAGTGTTGATGACCAGTTCTTACCTAAGGCCTGATCAGGCAGGGCCCTGCCTTTTACCCCATCCTCTATCAATCATTTTTAAAATATTATTCTTGTGTCCTGTTTAATCTTTACTAAAACTTTTTTTAAGGCAGAGTCTTACTATGTCGCCCTCAGTAGAGTGCCATGGCATCACAGTTCATAGCAACCTCAAACTCTTGGGCTTACGTAATTCTCTTGCCTCAGCCTCCCGAGTAGCTGGGACTACAGACGCCTGCCACAATACCCAGCTATTAAATCCCAACATGTTTTTAAGAGTAGAAATCAACAACTGATTCTAAAATTATTTATTTATTTAGTTAGTTATAGGTTTATGATAAGTGATATTACAAAGGATATAGATGAAGAGATGGGTAGGGCAAGGTATGGGGAAGGGGCTTGAAACTTCCGTTCCTTTCCAGGATATGCTATACTCCAGGAACCTCCATATGAGTTTATCTCTGATTCTAAAATTTCTATGGAAATTCAGAGTTGACACCAGCTAAGACAATCTAGGAGTAAAGCAAAGTTGGAGGACTTACCCTACCATGTATAGAGACCTATTATAAAGCTACAATAATTAAAACAATGTTGTGTAGAAGTGGTCTATGTCTTGCTCTGTTTCTCCTGTGGATGTACCCCCTCAATTGGACTTGCCCCAAATCTACTCTGAGCCCCAGTTCCCCCTTTAGATCACTGAGTCTCAGAGAACCCAAAATTGCTTGCTCGAATAGTTCTGAATCTACCTTAAAGGTCTGCATCAGTCTCTTCCCAGGGTCTGTCCTGCTGAGGGCAAATGAGGCCATTGTTATGCAAGCCCTCAGCCTGGTGGAGGCCCAGGGGCTGTAGTTGGAGTTGGGATGTGCAGTTTGGGATATCCACGTACTTGCAGGACAGACCTGGGGGTGGGCTGAGGGGTGGGGGCTGAGGCTGGTTCTCCTCTAGCCACCCACTTATGAGTAGAAGTCCAAGGTATAGTCTGAATTCAAACTAGGACTTCTGAAGATATTGAAGTAGGAGGGTAGAATATGTTTCATTTAACAGTTTTTACATGGTATTATAATTTTTAAATATTTAGACAGATGGTATGTAGACCTTCATTTAAACTCTTTTCTTGGAACTCATAAGTGTTAGAAGTGTGTTTGTTGGTTTATAAGTGACTGTTAAATTTGGGTTTTAAATTTTACTGTGAGTCTTAAATACTTGCTTTATATATAAGCATTGAGTAGACAATATAAATGTTCACACTGAGTAGCAAATAGAAAGTTGCTCAAAATTGCAAAAAAAACCATTACTTCCTTATGGATGTAAAACCATTTGGTATAAGCGATAAAGCTGCAGGCCTGAAAAATAAACGTAGAGTGCCATGGAGATCTGGGTCAAAGCTCTCTGGTGTCTTCATTGGAACTACATGTCAGTTTCCATAAAACAGTGAGGTAAAGTGGCGTCTCTGGCCATTTCAGTGACTCCTTGCTCTAGAGGTTTTATAGATTCTTAGTTCAGAAATGATTTGAGAGTTTTTAGGTTTCAAAACAGACTTGGAAAAACTGAGGCAAAACCTAAGGATACTGGAAGATTTTTTTCTTTTTTTGAGACAGAGTCTTACGATGTCACCCTTGGAGAGTGCCATTGTGTCACAGCTCACAGCAACTTCAAACTCTTGGGCTCAAGTGATCCTCTTGCCTCAGCTTCACAAATAGCTGAGACTACAGGCATCTACCACTAAACTCAGCTTTTTTTTTTTTTTTTTAAATGAGGTCTTGCTCTTGCTCTTGCTCAGGCTGGCCTTGAACTGGTGAGCTCAATTAATCCACCCATTTAGGCCTCCCAGAGTGCTAGAATTACAGGTGTGAGCCACTATATCAAGCCTCATTTGAACTTTTTTGTTGAGAGGACTTATCATCTTGAAATCATAACATCACAATAAGCCTAGGAGTGAAGATATTGAGTATGCAATTTACAAAGAGGGATTTAGAAAGGTGGCACCAACAGCAAAATCTCTAAGCCCATTAAGGGAGAGGGCAGTGCAGCCAGCTATAATTTTTTCCTCTATTATAGCAGTTCTCAACCTGTGGGTCGTGACCCTTTGGGGGTTGAATGACCCTTTCACAGGGGTCGCCTAAGACCATCCTGCATATCAGATTTTTACATTATGATTAATAACAGTAGCAAAATTACAGCTATGAAGCAGCAACAAAAATAATTTTATGGTTGGGGGTCATCACAACATGAGGAACTGTATTAAAAGGTTGTGGCATTAGCAAAGTTGAGAACCACTGCTCTATTAGAACCTATGTAACAAAAGAGTCCACATATCATTACCTGCAGTAGGTAGAAGCTCATTGCTGTGCCTCACTTGATACCTCTAAATGTAAACTGTCCAGGGCTGATATGGTGGCTGCTTGATGCTAGAACCTCAGCCACTTCTGCTGTTGCTTATGTTGCCTTTTCTGCTCATCACTTCATAATTTAGCCCCATGTTCCTGCCTGGAGAAGGGGGAGAAGGGGGACAGCAGAGGGTACATCTTTTAAGGGCACAATTCAGAAGTAGCACAACTAAGTTTGTGAACTTGCCACTGTGCACTTATGTTGGCAGAACTGTACAAACAACTGAGTAAGGTTTCATAACCTTGGTATATCAGTGTCTCACAGCTGTGTTTGTGTGGACATATAGTGGTGTCTTGCTGAGTGGCATTCATTATTGTTTTTGTGTATTTTTGTGTGTTGTGAGAATGTTGGAGAGCAAGCATTCATAAATTTCTTGTTAACCTGGCAAGAGTGGAAGTGAAATCAGGGACATGTTAGTCCAAGTTTATGGGGATAATGACATAAAGAAATGGCAGTGTACAATAGATTAAATGTCTTTCTGAGAGGAGAGAAAGCATCACTGATGAATAGAAGTCAGTGTGGATGGTAGTGAGCAGAAGTGACATAAACGTTGCAAAAATTCATTGAATTGTGTGTCAAAATCATCGGCTGACTGAAGGATAGCAGACAAAGTAAATATTGGTAGAGAAAAAGGAAAATCTTTATTGAAAATCTTGGTCAACAACTCCTGGCTCTTGGATCATGACAATGCACCAGCTCACGTGGCGCTGTCTGTGAAGGAGTTTTTAGCCAGTAGACAAATAACTGCACTGGAACACTCTCCCTACTCACCTGATCCGGCCCCCAGTGACTTTTTTCTTTACCTGAAGATAAAGGAAATATTGAAAGGAAGACATTTTGATGACATTCAGGACATCAAAAGTGGTATGGCAACAGCTTTGATGGCCATTTCAGAAAATGAGTTCCAAAATTGCTTCAAAGAGTGGACTAGGCATTGGCATTGGTGCACAGCTTCCTAAGGAAAGTACTTCGAAGATGACCATATTCAGCAATGAGGTATATTGCACTTTTTCCAGGATGAGATTACAAACTTCATTGTCAAGCCTCATATGATAGCTGCGAGGGAGGCTGGGAAATTTTGGGAGGTCACACACACAGCAAAAATTTGGGTGTTCTGTTAGTAAAAGTAGAAGGCAAAATGAACAGTGGAGGACAACTATCATTATCTGTCTCACCTCCCTAACTGAGATTCTTAGAAGGAACCTGGCAGTGTCAGTCATGTGGAGATCTGCGGGGGAAAGGGCTAGGATGATGTACCTGTAGCAGGATGCCTATTGGCGGATCCCTACTCTGAAGAGAATGCACCAAAGTACAATGAGAAGTGCAGAGTGCTTTCACACTGTAAGCTGTAACATGACATCATAAGTGTCTTGACAGAAAGTGTTGCTGAATAGGTGCTACTCTTAGAAGTCTTTTTTTTTTTGAGACAGTCTTAAGCTGTCACCCTGGGTAGAGTGCTGTGGCATCACAGCTCACAGCAAACTCAAACTCTTGGGCTCAAGCAATTATCTTGCCTCAGCCTACCAAGTAACTGTGACTACAGGTGCCCGCCACAACGCCCAGCTATTTTTTGTTGCAGTTGTCATTGCTGGTTAGCTGGCCGGGGCCTGGTTCGAAACTGCCAGCCTCGGTGTATGTGGCTGGTGCCTTAACCACTGTTCTATGGGTGCCGAGCCTACTCTTAGAATCCTTAAAGTGGCTGTTGATACCAGCTTGAATGGGTAGAAGAGCTAGACAGTTGTGCAAAATGTTTCTAAATGAATAAATTCTTTACAAAGTGTTCTAACTTTATATATTCTTACCTTTATTTATTTATTTTTTTTAGAAATTGGCTAAACTTCTGCTCTGTGGCACTGAGTTGGTGACAAATATCCAGGTGGCCACAGATATAAGAGAGATCAACAGGAGAGTGGAAGAAGAGGAGATAAAGCGTCAGAGGTAAGAAGAACACGGCTCTGCAGCCTGGTGACCAGGAAGGTAATCTCTCTGGGGCCCTAAATTCTCTCAAATCATTGGAGAGTGACTTTGTCCAACTTAGGCTAGAAGAATCTCCTTCCTGCCTTTGTGAATCCTCCCTCCCTGCCTTTCCTTCCAATGTATCAGCATTACATTGCTGCTGTGTACCAAGCTGTGTATACGAAAGGACTGAAATGGTAGCCTCTGCTTGTAATATTCATAGTCTAGTTGAGATAGATATGGAAACATGCAACCATGATTTGTGGTAAAATAAAGGTATGTGTAAAGAGTTGTAGAAACACACAGGAAGAGGCCTTTAATTCTCTCTGCCAAGGTTAGAGAAAACTTCCCAGACAGGGTGACATAGAGGCCACACTGGGAATGGCACAGTAGGCAGGGTGCATGCAGGTGGTGGCAGAAGAAGAGAGGAAGCTAAGAAGGTGACTGAGCATTCCTGGGTTTAAACTCATCAGAATGACCAGGGCCACAGACATCTCAGTGTTATGTGTAAAGATACTGGTGTATTAAAAAATATATATATTTTTATTTATTGTTAAATCATAGCTGTGTGCATTAATTCAATCATGGGGCACCATACACTGCTTTTATAGACCATTTGACATATTTTCATCACACTGGTTAACAAAACCTTCCTGGCATTTTCTTAGTTATTGTGTTAAGACATTTATATTCTACATTTAGTAAGTTTCACATATACCCTTGTAAGATGCCCTGTAGGTGTAATCCAACCAATCACCCTCCCTCCGCCCATCCTCCCCCCTCCCCTTCCCTCCCTTTCTCCCTTCCCCATATTCTTAGGTCATAACTGCGTTATAGCTTTCATATGAAAGCCATAAATTAGTTTCATAGTAGGGCTGAATACATTGAATACTCTTTCTTCCATTCTTGAGATACTTTACTAAGAAGAATATGTTTCCGCTCCATTTATGTAAACATGAAAGAGGTAAAGTCTCCATCTTTCTTTAAGGCTGCATAATATTCCATGGTGTACATATACCACAATTTATTGATCCATTCATGGATCGATGGGCACTTGGGCTTTTTCCATGACTTAGCAATTATGAATTGGGCTGCAATAAACATTCTGGTATAAATATCTTTGTTATAATGTGATTTTTGGTCTTTTGGGTATATACCTAGTAGAGGAATTATAGGATTGAATGGCAGGTCTATTTTTAGATCTCTAAGTGTTCTTCAAACATCTTTCCAAAAGGAATGTATTAATTTGCATTCCCACCAGCAGTGTAGAAGTGTTCCCTTTTCTCCACATCCA
>CAUYPK010082340.1:0-19282 GCA_963574355.1 Loris lydekkerianus
TGGGGCACCATACACTGGTTTTATAGACCATCTGACATATTTTCATCACACTGGTTAACATAGCCTTCCTGGCATTTTCTTAGTTATTGTGTTAAGACAATTATATTCTACATTTACTAAGTTTCACATGTACCCTTATAAGATGCATTGCAGGTGTAATCCCACCTATCACCCTCCCTCTGCCCATCCTTCCACCACCATTCCCTCCCTCTCCCCCTTCCCCATATTCTTAGGTTATAACTGGGTTATAGCTTTCATATGAAAACCATAAATTAGTTTCATAGTAGGGCTGAGTACATTCGATACTTTTTCTTCCATTCTTGAGATACTTTACTAAGAAGAATATGTTCCAGCTTTATCCATGTAAACATGAAAGAGGTAAAGTCTCCATCTTTCTTTAAGGCTGCATAATATTTCATGGTGTACGTATACCACAATTTATTAATCCATTCATGGATTGATGGGCACTTGGGCTTTTCCATGACTTAGCAATTATGAATTGGGCTGCAATAAACATTCTGGTACAAATATCTTTGTTATAATGTGATTTTTGGTCTTCTGGATATATCCTAGTAGAGGATTGAATGGCAGATCTATTTTTAGATCTCTAAGTGTTCTCCAGCCATATTTCCAAAAGGAATGTATTAATTTGCATTCCCACCAGCAGTGTAGAAGTGTTCCCTTTTCTCCACATCCACGCCAACATCTCTGGTCTTGGAATTTTGTGATATGGGCTAATCTTACTGGAGTTAGATATCTCAAAGTAGTTTTGATTTGCATTTCTCTGATGATTAAGGATGATGAGCATTTTTTCATATGTCTGTAGGCCATGCGCCTGTCTTCTTCAAAGAAGTTTCTCTTCAAGTCTCTTACCCAGCCTGCAATGAGATCACTTGTTCTTTTATTGCTTATACGTTTGAGTTCTCTGTGGATTCTGGTTATTAAACCTTTGTCGGAGACATAACCTGCAAATGTCCTCTCCCATTCTGAGGGCTGTCTGCTGGCTTTACTTACTATGTTCTTGGCTGTGAAGAAGCTTTCTAGTTTGATCAGGTCCCAGTAGTGTATTTTTGAAGCTGCTTCAATTGCCCAGAGGGTCCTCCTCATAAAATACTTGCCCAGACCGATTTCTTCAAGAGTTTTCCCTGAACTCTCTTCTAGTATTTTTATAGTTTCATGTCTTAAGTTTAAATCTTTAATCCAGTGAGAGTCTATCTTAGTTAATGGTGAAAAGTGTGGATCCAGTTTCAGTCTTCTATAGGTTGCCAGCCAGTTCACCCAGCACCATTTGTTAAATAGGGAATCTTTTCCCCATTGAATGTTTTTAATTGGCTTGTCAAAGATCAAATAACAATAGGTAGCTGGGTTCATCTCTTGGTTCTCTATTCTGTTCCAGACATCTACTTCTCTGTTTTTGTGCCAGTACCATGCTGTTTTGATCACTAACGATTTATAGTATAGTCTGAGGTCTGGTAGCATGATTCCTCCTGCTTTGTTTTTACTTCTAAGTAATATTTTGGCTATTCGAGGTTTTTTCTGGTTCCATATAAAACAAGGTATTATTTTTTCAATATCTTTAAAGTATGACAGTGGAGCTTTAATAGGGATTGCACTAAAATTGTATATTGCTTTGGGTAATATGGATATTTTAACAATGTTGATTCTTCCCAGCCATGAGCATGGTATGTTTTTCCATTTGTTAACATTTTCAGCTATTTCTTTTCTTAGAGTTTCCTAGTTCTCTTTATAAAGATCTTTCACGTTCTTTGTTGGATAAACTCCCAAATATTTCATCTTCTTTGGCACTACTGTGAAAGGAATAGAGTCCTTAACTGTTTTTTCAGCTTGACTATTGTTGGTGTATATAAGGGATACTGATTTATAAATAACTTACGTTACAGCTATTGATGTACATGCTTAGTGCCCTACAAAACTGCAAGCTCTTGAAGGCAAATGTTCACCAGCCTCTCTATCGTTGTCCAACCTGTAAAACTTAGCACACACTGCCTGGCACATACTACCCATGTCATTATTTCTTAGCTTCAGATCCACACTGCTGTACTTAATGCATGAGGCTGGGACTGAGACTGCACAACACATTTCTGCTCTGGGGCACACTAAAGGGAGAAGGCAGGGCTGGAGGATCAGAGAGGCAAATGATTATTCTGTTTGCTTCTTGTTGACATCTTGTCTGTTCCTGGTATTTCACCCAGGCTGGCCAAGGTTGAACAGCACAAAATCTTCCTCCCGTCTGGCAGTTCTTTCCTGGAGCAATAGTTGAATACAATTTGGGGTTTGTCTCAACTAATAGAACCAGCTTCGTGTTGCCACCTCAGTGACACTAATATCAGGCAATGGTGCCCCTCTACTGAGATCTGAGTTTCAAATCTGTTTCAAAACATTCCAGTAATATTTCTATTTAATAATGTCATTGAGGAATAATTTACATATAGTAAAATATAAACATTTGAATCATATAAAATTTTATGTTTTTATATATACTAATATAATCACTGCTCTAGTGAAAATACAGATCACTGGCTCGGTGCCTGTAGCTCAAGCAGCTAAGGCGCCAGCCACATACACCAGAGCTGGCGGGTTCAAATCCAGCCTGTGCCTGCCAAATAATGACAACTACAACCAAAAAATAGCCAGGCATTGTGGTGGGTGCCTGTAGTCCCAGCTACTTGGGAGACTGAGGCAAGAGAATCGCTTAAGCCCAGGAGTTGGAGGTTGCTGTGAGCTGTGATGCCATAGCACTCTACCCAGGGTGACAATTTGAGGCTCTGTCTCAAAAAAAAAAGAAAAGAAAAGAAAAGAAAATACAGATCATTCCATCACCCTAGAAAGTACCTTCATGTGCACATTTACAGTCAATACCTTGCCCAGTTTTGTCTTTACTAGAGTTTCATAAACTGTAATTATATAGCATATACTTTTTTGCATCTAGCTTTATTTACTCATCATAATGTTTAAAGATTCATCCACATGGCTGCAAGAAACAGTAAATTTTTTCTTTTTGTTGCTAATATTAGTTTGTCTAGATGTACTGTAGTTTATTCATCTACTCACCTGTTGTTGGACATATGGGTGTTTCCAGTTTGATGCTATGAATGAAACTGCCATACCACTCATGTACAAGTTATTAAATGGACATATGTTTTCATTTCTCTTGATGAATACCTAGAAATAGGATTGGTGAGTTACACTGTATTTGTGTATTTAGCTTTACTGTCAAACTGTTTTCTGGAAGTAGCTGTCACCCGTCATCCTCCCATCGGCAGTGATGCAGATTCCAGCTTGTGCACGTCTCTCACCAGCACTCGATGTGGTCGGTCTTTTAATTTTAGTCATTCCAGAAAGTATGTAGGGGAGTCTCATGGTGGTCCAATCTGCATTTCCTGATAACTAGTGATTCTTAGCATCTTTTCATTGTTGGCCAATCATATATCTTCTTTGTAAAGTATCTGTTCAAATATTTTGTCCAGGTATTAATTTGGTAACTTGTCTTTTACTATTTAGTTGTAAGAGTTTTTAATACATTTTTGATGCAAGTTCTTTATCAGATTTACATACTGGGATATTTTCTCCCAGTCCATGGGTAATGGTCAAATTATGTTCCTCCTCACAAAATTTCTTATGGTAAAGTCCTAACCCCCAAGGCAATGGTATTTGGAAATAGGGCCTTTGGGACATAATTAAGTTCAGATGAGGTCAGGAGAGTGAGGCCCTCATAATGGGATTAATGCCCTTATGTGAAAGGGAAGAGTCACCAGAGCTATCTGTCTGCCATGTGGGGACACAGTGAGAAGGCAGGCATCTGAAAGCCAGGGGGAGAGGACTCACCAACTCGTGAGAAGGAAAGCATTCTTTCATCCCTATGTACCTGCCTGTATATAGTCATGTACCACATAACAACATTTTGTCAATGGTGGTTATTGGATATGTGACAGTGGTCTAATAAGACTATAATATCTTACTTATACTATACTTTTTCTATGTTTTCTATGTTTAGATACACAAATACTAACATTGTGTTACAACTGCCTACAGTATTCAGTATAGTAACATACTGTACAGATTTGTATTCTAGAAGCAATGCACTGTACATCACTATAGTCACCTTTGAAGTACCCCTCTTGGCCTTCTGGTGACCTTTGTGGTATTTATCAGTGAGGTAGGCAGCACTTTTCTAGGATGAGTTCATGAACTTAATTGTCTAGTCTCATATAGCTTAGGTGTGTGGTAGGCTATGCCATCTAGGTTTATATGTAAATACACACTACCATGTTCCCACAACCAAAAATCACCTAATGAGGCATTCCTCAGAGTGTGTCCTCATCGTTAAGTGATACATGACCGTACCAATATATTCCTTCTACACCATGTTGTCATTTGCAACAGTATGGATAAGCCCGGAAGACGTTATGCTAAATGAAATAAGCCAGGTACAGAAAGACAAATACTGCATGATCTCACTTAGGTGGAATCTGAAAATGTTAAATTCACAGGAGCATAGATAGAACGGTGGTCGGGGGTTAGAGGAAATGAAGAGATATTAAAGGGCATGTACAAAGTTACACTCACACAGGAGGAATAAGTTCTGGAGACCTAATGGACAGCATGGTGGCTATAGCGAATAACTGTAAATTCGAAATTTACAAAGAAAGTAGACATTTAATGTCCTCAACACAAAAAAAAAAACAGTAGTAACTGTTGAGGTGATGGATATGTTAATTAGCTTGATTGTGGTCATCTTTCATGATATATATGTATGTCAAAACATTTCATTGTATGTATAAATACACAGAATTTTAGTTTATCAGTTATAACTGTAATGTTGGGGGGAAATGAAGGATAGTAAAAATGTATTATTACCTATGTTCTTATAAATTCAGTAACAAAAAAACCCACTAACCTGCATTAATGATCTATTTTTTGTTCTTTCACATATTTCACTTATTTAACATTCACAATACTACCTGAGCATTTACTTCACTTGCTCCATTTTCACAGTGGGGGAGGCTAGCACTCAGAAGTATCGACTTCACCAAGACCACAGAGGCAGTGAGGAGCACACTCACGGAGGAAACAATCTTAGAATTTTCAACTCCATAGTTCCAATATTTTTCCATCATGCCACAACGATTTTTCAGTTGCTTATTCACTTAACTCACTTAACAATTGTTTACTCAAGTCTGTACCTGTTATGATTTAAGAAGTGTCATAAACTCTGAGTGTTACAGTGGTAAACAAGTATGACTATCCACATGGAGCTGCTGGTCTGCTGCTCTTGAAAACCAAGCTCACATTTTTCCTCCTCTGTTAAGCTCCCATCACCCACATAAACACAATGAATTTCCTCTGTGCATCCAGAATGCGTACACTTAGTTCTCTGAAAGCACAAGCACACTGTATCAGAGGTTACCATGTCATAGACAAGAAGCCAAGCAAGGTGCCTCCAAGCCACACAGCTCCCTAACCAGTGGCTGGGAAATGCCTGCCACATGAATGAGTCACACATCTGTCACAAAGCCAGAGGATACAGAGGAAAAGGAGAGAAGGAACACACGGACCTGAGTTGATTGTCACTTTAAAGGAGGAAAGGAAGGCCACACTATACTAAATCAATGAGATGCTAAACAGGCAACTCAAGCAATAAACAGTATAAGCTTAAGAATTTAAAACACATTTAACTTCAAGAAAGAAATTCAATTGCCAAAAGTTACCATCCTCTCCTTTCTTGCAGCAATAACTTTTATTTCATCACAAAGGCATCTTCGGTAAACATTTTTAACACATTATTTTACTTGTTTAATATCACTGGATTCTAAGAGTTTTCTGTGTAGTCTAAGAGTGTCTCCTGAAGGTACTATATGAAAGCAAAGAATTGCCCATGAAATCCTAAGTGTTGTCAAAATTCCTATAGATTGTTCCTCTAACTTTGAAGTACATCAGCTCTGAAAATTGTGTGACCTCTCATCAGACACCACAGTTATCAGTTAAAAAAAAAAAATCTTTGGCAAAAAAATTACGACACAACATAACATCATGCAACCTAAGATAATACAGTTTCGAGAAGAAAAAAAGCATACTTACAGAAGATATCATTCTTCCTAAAATCAAAAGAACTTACCTAGAGTTGTGATGAATTGTTCTTGAGGGAGGATTGACTTTAGATTGATTGAATCTGGTGTTAAAGTAAGAAGTTTTTAACAACTGTGTAAATATTTCTTCACTGACAAGTTCTGAAAAAAATATTTAACTTTGTAAAGATTCCATTCTTGGACCTGTGGAATAAAGATGATAATATAATCTACTTTAGAGTTGTAGTAGAGGCTAAATGAACAAGGCATAAAAATTACATAGTTCAGTGCCTGATCCAAGTAACCTCTCAATAAATATTAGCTAAATTTTGGAATGTATACACATTAAGCATACATTGCTTCCTATGTATAGCACTTTGACTCTTGAGAAAGACTCAGTGATACAAAATTAGGAAAAAATTCAAGTTCTTTCAAAAAACAATCATATTTCCCGCTACTAGAGAGAAAATATTATAAATAATTCTGCTCAAATCTTTTATCAGATTCTTGCTTGACTAACAGAGCCACATCTGGAGTTCACATCTAGGAAACTCATTTCCATTCAGAGCTTAGCAATATTCCCTTCTCCATGTTTTCAGCAGCCATTATCTATAATTGTTCTTATTCTGTCTTCTTAAAAGAGTTCCCATTGCTTATGTTCACTAAGTGAGCCTCTCAGTATAAATACTGAGCAAATACTGCTTTAGCAAAATATTCTTACTTTGCTTACAAGATTTTTCCTCCCATGTACAAACTCTTACTGCAGGAAGAGTTCTGACAACTATTACCACTCTTCTGACTGTAACCAAGGCCAGCCATCCAGCCACACCACCTGCTTTCTATTTCCTTATGCCAATTATTCCAGGAAAATCCCTCCTTCTGCACTGTAGACTTGGAGCATGAATGTTTGATAAACAAGGCAGAAGAAAACATCTAAAGGGCAGAAAAAGATACCAGATCATGTCACAAATTGTACGTAAACATATTTTCTTAGAGATTGTACTAGCTACACACCAGAAACAGAAATTTGACAAGTATTTATTAATCTCCAACTTTATACCAGGTGCTCAAATAAGCACCAAAGACACAGCCAGCCATAAAGAAAACAAACGTGATCTTTGCTCTTGCAGAGTTTGGAGTCTCGCAGATAAGCAGAGAAGACAAATGTCCAACAGATAATTATAATAAAGTGTGAATGCGTGGTCAGGCACAGTGGCTCACACCAATATCCTAGCACCCTGGGAGGCCAAGGCAGGTGGATTGCTTGCGCACAGGAGTTTGAGACCAGCCTAAGCAACAGCAAGACCTTATCTCTACTAAAAATAGAAAAAACAGCTAAGCATTATGGCAGGCACCTGTAGTCCCAGCTCCTTGGAAGGTTGAACCAAGAGGATCACTTGAGCCCAAGAGTCTGAGGTTGCTGTGAGCTATGATGCCAAAGCACTCTACCAAAGGCAGCAAAGTGAAACTCTGTCTCAAAATAAATTAATTAATTAATTAAACAAGGGGTGAAAGAAAGGTTAGAGTAAGTACCCAGGCAGAGGTGGCCATCTACATGACAAATATTATGCTCTCTTCCACAAAGACAGAGCTACTCGAAGTGTGGGCTGTGGACCACGGAGCATCTGCAAACTTCCTGTTAGTGGTCCACAACAAGACTGACTATGGAAATTAAGAGCTTGAGTGCTTAGAAACTTATATGGGAGGGCTGGCTGGAACAGGTCCAGCCATTATTATTACTATTTCTCGTATTACCTGGCTGGATGCCTTCTGGGAAGTCCTAATAGCATTTTGATAAAGTAACTATGTCTGTTAAATTTAATAATTTTAAAATAGAGCTTGTATTTTGCGTGTTCTTCCACATTTTTTTAAACTGTAGTCCATTCTATAGTCAAATTCTATTTCATAAAATATTGTTCTAGGGGATGAACTGTAAATAGAAAGACCAGCCCTTCACGGCAGATGGCTTAAGAAGCACTGCCCAGCAGGGAATGCGCCCTCCATTCTCATCCCTATCAGCAGAGCCCTGAGATGAGTCCTTTAGGAGAGCGTGTGAGTGGAAAGGAGGTGGGTCACCTCAGGCCAGCAGGCGTTGGGGTACTGTGTCTTTGCATGTTGCCTTTACTCATCAGCTGGGTACAAACAGGGCAAAAGCCTAAGTGAGGCATCAGTAGGGTGGTACAGTGAACAGAGGCTGGTGCCCGCCTGTGGACCAAACACATCCACAAGGTCTATGGGGTGCAACATGTCCCCTAAGAAGACGTGTCGGAGTCACAACTTCTACTACCTCAGAATGGGACCTTATTTGGAAATACATCTTTAAAGAAGTAATTCAGTTAAAAAGAGGGCAGTAAAGTGGTCCGTGACCCAATATCGATGTCCTTGGGAAGAGGAGAAATTGGGGCACAGAGTCAGACACACACAAAGGGCTGATGCGTGAGGACACACAGGGAGGGCACAGCCGTGTGACTGGGGTGACGAGTCCCCAAGCCTGGAACAAGCAGCAAGCACACCAGGCAAATGCCAGAAGCTAAAGGTGTCAGGGATGGGCCCCCACCCACCCAGAGCAGTCAAAGCAAACACAGCCTTTACCTCCCCCCGAGTTCAGACCTCTAGGCTCTACAAGTATGACACGGTGCATCTGTGTTGAGCCACCCAGTTTTCAGCACTGTCACATCAATCCTGGAAATCTATCACAGTGAGTAGGAAAGAAACTGGGTGTGAAACCACGGAAATTGGGGAGTTCACTTGTGACGGCAGCGCCCTGACTAAGAAGAGAATGTACTGTAAGCAAGTCTGGTGTCGACCACACAGTCGAGGACACCAGCTCTGTGGAAGAGGCATTTCTCAGAGACCCGAGAAGGGAGAGGGACCAGCCAGCATGAGCAGAAAGGGGTAAGGGGCAGAGGAAAGGACAGATCACAGCAGAAAGGTTTTTCGGGCATAGGCAGCATGTAAGACAGTCAAGACAGGAAATAATGCAGTGGATCCAGGGACTGGGAAAAGTCTGGGGTTTCTGAAGCACAGAGAACAAAACAGGAGGCAGAAGTGGGTAGCTGGGGAGGTGGAGAGAGGGCAGAGCTTACAGGCTCTGGTGCAGCCAGAGGGGTGTGAGTCAGGGGACAGCGAGGGGTCCACAGTCATTGAAAAGGGAATTGAGCTGGCACAGTGGCTCCCGCCTGTGATTCCAGCACTTTTGAGGGCTGAGGTGGGAGGATTGCTTAAGGCCAGGAGTTCCAGACCAGCATGAACAAGCGTGAGACCTCCATATCTACAAAAAAAGAGAAAAATTAGCTGAGGTGGTTGCTGGCACTTGTAGCCCCAGCTACCAGGGAGGCTGAGGTAGGAGGATAACTTAAGCTTAGGAGTTTGAGGTTGCTGTGAGTAAAAATGATGCCTCTGCACTCTAGTCCGCTGACAGAGTGCAATCCTGTCTCCAAAAAGAAAAGAAAGGAAGGAGAAGTAAAGAAAAGGGGAACCATCTATGTGTTTGCTTTGCACACATAAAAGTCCAGATTGAACCTACCTGCTGCTCAAGTCTAGGGGGACCGTGAGAGAGAAGGAAGATGTTGGCAACAACACAGAGCCACACGGCAGCGGCCTGCAGCGCCCGACACTGTGAAAAAGACAGAAGCAACAAAAACCATGGAGTTAGAGACCAAAATCCAACACGCGGATAAGTGGAGAATGAGAACTCTCCAAACTTGTCTTAATCTGATATATGGAAGTGGGTTTTCCATGACCAAGCGATGGGAGGTGGGAAGGGGAGACACAAGAATCCAGGTGAACCGGACTGGCCTTTCCCCTGACAATGCAAAACCAAGGGATGCACCAGCTCTTAGTGAAATGAGACATGGAGTTCATATCTAGTTATAATTTATAATGAACTAAAAATTGTTCTGAAGCTATAGGTGCAATAAATAAACTGTCCATAATTCTCATTTGCTAGTGTGTATCTAGTTATTCTCAACTAACCCTTCAATTATGTTTATAAACTTTAAAGAAGCTTCTCAGTGTTAATTAAAACAACAGTAATAGTAATAATAATATCCAAATTGTGTTAACTTGGTTAATAGTCAACATTTTGCATCCAGAGGGGGTAAAACAATCTAATTGTTGTAAAACGCAATTCTTCCTAAGCCCCTTATAAAAGTGCTATAAAATGCTTTAAAAAATGTATTCCTGCCCAGATGTGCTACTATAGGTCTTTATAATCATCATTAACACATTTTACATTTTACATTTTTTTATAGCTTCCTTTGCATGAATGTTGTGTGTGTGTGTGTGTGTGTGCACGTACACATGCACCACCAAGGAGTTAAGTTTTCAAACCCAGTATCCCAAAGGCCAACCCTGATGTAAAGGAATTAGTCATTATTTT
Source organism: Loris lydekkerianus (assembly GCA_963574355.1). Classification (NCBI taxonomy): domain Eukaryota; kingdom Metazoa; phylum Chordata; class Mammalia; order Primates; family Lorisidae; genus Loris; species Loris lydekkerianus. Next base: position 10,468 of record CAUYPK010082340.1, read on the forward strand.
CATGCTACAGAACAAAGTTTGGTTTCCCCCTCACTGTTGGCATAACACTTTCCCCCACACTCCCACCTCACCCCACGCATGCCAAAAATGCTGATCTCACAAATGAGAGACATTTGCTAGAATCAGTGAAACAAACAGAAGAGGTTATTGTGTTTTGAAATTTAGGAATCTGGGACTTTGAAAGTCTGCCTCAGAAAATCAGCCAAGGCTGAAGCAAGCTGTGCATTTGAATTTCTTTGATGAAGACCACCTGTTCTCGGCGAACTCCAAGTCTGTTCCCTCTGAACTTCCTCTATTGTGCCTTTGTCTCATACACACACCCTGGGCACTTCACAGATGTTTGTGGAAGAAATGAGGGAGGGAGGGGGCAGGAGGAGGGAAGGAGGGAAGGAGGGAAGGAAGGAAGGAAGGAAGGAAGGAAGGAAGGAAGGAAGGAAGGAAGGAAGGAAGGAAGGAAGGAAGGAAGGAAAGAAGGAAGGAAGAAAGGGATGAGAGAGGAAGGAAGGGAGGGAGGTAAGGAGGGAGGGAGGGGTGAGAAAGGAAGGTAGGAAAGAAGGAAGGAATGGAGGGAGGGGAAAAGAAAAAGATAGGTATAATCAAAAGTGTACATGCTGAGCTAGAACACTGCTATTAAATCTTCATTTCTGTCTGAGAGCAGGAGCAGATTTCTTTGAAGCATCAAGGCCACAGCTGTAGAGAAGGTAGCCAATTTAAAAAAGGCAAAACTTTTCTTTCAATATCATCCTCCATTTACTAAGTTTCACATATACCCTTGTAAGATGCACCGCAGGTATAATCCCACCAATCCCCCTCCCTCTACCCACCGTAAAGTCTAAGCACAATAACTAAAAAAATGCCAGGAAGGCTATATTAACCAGTGTGATGAAAATGTGTCAAACGGTCTATGAAGCTAGTGTGTGATGCCCCATGTGATCATAGCTGTGTATCAATGTACACAGCTATGATTCAATTAAAAAAAAAAAAAAAGCAGCTGACGTATGACTCATGTGATAGTTATTTTTGAGTTAGAAAAATGTATATTAGTTGATCAGTAGATTGGCAAGCACCAAGAAAAGGTTAATCAAGTTTTACAATATATTATGTAAAGTACTGTGTGATTATAGATCGACAGTGTGTACGTGACTAGCTGGCTTTTTAAGTTGACTAGAAATAAAGAATATCGCTATTTGCCACCAAAAAAAAAAAAAAAAAAAAAAAAATCATACTCCAAAAGTTCGACAACACGGTGATCTCTGAATTTCACTTGGATTTGGGCACCAAGTATACTTAAGGCAGCTTGTAGCTGTCAGGACACAGAGATAACTTCATCCCTGTCCCACACAGTCTCTGCCCTGGCTTTTCCTCCACCTGAGTATTTTTCCCAAAATCTTCACTCATCTGCCTCCTTTTTGCCATTCAGTATTCAGATGAAACATAACCTCCAGATGAGAACTTCTGTGGCTACTCAGCACTAAAACAAATAGCGTCTCTGTCCAGTTCTCATTACTAGCTGGTATTTTTCTTTATTGTCTGTCTACCACTGGGAGTATAAAAGCATGGTGAGAACAGTGATTTTGCTCCTGAGCATTGTGTTCTCCCATCCCTGGAAGAACACTGTGAGAAAAGGCTTGAATAAATTCTTATTGAATTAGCAAATTCCTGTTTCTTTTCTTTTGAAATGGGAGCTGAAAATATCTATAGTCTAGGACACAGATTCCCACCATTTTTTTTTTTTTTTTCTAAACTGGTTTCAGATTTACTTTAGAGTCAAAACTTTGTATTTGTAATGTTTTCATTTCTAAGTTATTAGTCTTTGCGTTTTCCTAAAGATCACTAGCTCCTGTTAAGTCTCTAAATAATGCCCTTTTATAATAATTTAAATTGTTAATAGAACCTTAGGATTATTTAAACACAGTGACAATGTGCATGTGTATTCTTTTCATTCTAAAAAACAAAAACGTTAATCCGTCAGAAGAGAAGTTTGATAATTCAGGCAAGTTTTTCAGACTAATTCAATCAATAGAAGGATAAATACATTACCAGGCATCCTCAAACTTTTTAAACAGGGGGCCAGTTCACTGTCCCTCAGACTGTTGGAGGGCCGGCCTATAGTTTAAAAAAAAAAAAAAAAAAAAAAACTATGAACAAATTCCTATGCACACTGCACATATCTTATTTTCAAGTAAAAAAAAACAAAACAGGAACAAATACAATCACACCACCTCATGTGACCTGTGGGCTGCAGTTTGAGGACCCCTGCTTTAGACAATAGAAGCACATACACGCATAAAAAATGTTTACCAAGTAGATTAATGCTCCATTGGTTAAGAAGTTCTGTGTATTATAAACTGAAAACTGAAAATTCTCAGAAATTCATGGATGGTACAGATTTATGCAACGGTTTTTCCTAACATTCAATAGTTTCCATGGCAACTCTGGCATTAAATTGTGTATATGCTACCTTGAAGATACAATTCTCTGTAATCTATTTAAAGTGAAGTACTATGTTATTTCTCAGCATTATGTTCTGTTTAGGAAAAAAAAAAAAAAAAGATATACAGCCATCCTACACTATACTGTTGTGTTAGGTTCATGTTATTCAACTTGATGTAGTTTTGAATTTTCTGTTCAAGTTTCCAAGTTGTTAAAAAAATTCAGGCAAGATGATAATAAAGTTAAGGCATTTTTTCTTCCTAGTGAGAAGGAAATTAATAAGAGTGGAAGAAATAATCAATAATATGAGATACCCATTTGAAAACTGTTCTCTAGCGATTTTAAGGGAGTGGAAAGACAAATACGTATTTGTAAGAACAAAAGCCAGGCACTCCCAGAACAAGGTGACTTATGGAGACCCAAGTATTACTCTGTTTCTTGATCCAGGTGCTGGTCACTTATGAAATTCATAGACACTGAGGGTGTGTGTCCTTTTCTGAATGTGTATTCTATTTAAATTAAAATCCCAGGGTGAAGTCAAACCTTTTCCATAAAGAGCTAGAGAGTAAACATTTCAGGCTTTGTGAGGCACATACAGTCTTTGTCTTTGTTGGAGTTTGTTTTAATATATTTGTTTCGGTCTTTTATAACTCCATAAAAATGTGAAAAGCCATTCTTAACTTGAAGGTTATGCAAAAACAAGCCATGGATAGCATCTGAGGAGAACTTGAGATGGCCAAGGGAGTGAATTTAGACAAAAGAAGAGTATTTCAAACAAAGCAAGGGCCTCCAACATTAAATTATGCTTATTAAACCTATTAATATGATGAATTATGTTAAAACATTGCCTAGTATTAAGCCATTTTTTTTCCATTTCTGACTTGGTCATGATGCATTATTCTGCCAAGTTTTCTTTGCCAATGCCTTATTTAGGATTTTTCATCTTTATTTTTAAAGTGAGACCGTGTTGTAATTTTTTTGTAAAATTTTTCTTAAACTTTGCCATCAATGTTATATTCACATCACAAAATCGATGTGGTGGCCTTCATTCTTTCTCTTTGCTCCAGAATAGATAAAATAGCAATGAAAGTATCTGCACTCTTTTTTCAGTCCCATTATTTTGTCCTTATGACACCATCCTTCACACGCATCGTTTGCACAGACGATGCCTTTTCAAATTATAATCTTCGAAAAATTGAAAAAATTCCCTAAAAAAAATTCCCTACAAATGAAACAGTAGTCATCTGTCCACTTCCATGAACAATCTTCTTTCATCTGTAATTTTTCTTTTGGGGGGGATTCTGTTTTCCTTTGAGACATTGTAGAAGCCATGCTGGGATTAACAAAGCAATAATATGTGAGGGACTATATTCATTTTTATTATGGAAATTAATTGACAGGAAAATAAAAAGCAAGCTTCGAGCCCTTCCACATCCCAGCTGCAATTGCAGGGCGAGGTGCAGGGTCGATTGTAAAGTATGGAAGGTGATGTGTGAGGCACCACCAGTACCTAATAATCAAATAAATAAGAATACTTATCTGACTCCTAAGTGGCATTAAATGCCTAATATATTGCAATGACTGGTTGAAATGTTATTGATTATCACTGCCTCACCAAGGCACCACGAGCACATGTAACAACTGATGGTGTCAATTTGACTGGAAGGTAACACATTGGGAGCCGCACATCATGTCAAACTAAAGTCATGCAGGCATAGGAACAGCAAGAGCATTACATGTGTTTATTCACATGACATTGCAACACAATGTTGTCATCGCCAACATTCGTACATGAGAGTGTGCAGTGGACTTCCACCAAAAAAATCACAAAAAACATCTTAAGTTCACAGTCGTGTGTTGGGCCACATTCATAGCCACCCTGGGCCATGGGTAGGTCAGACACCCCTGTTTTCGGTAGAAGAACAGATGAGTATATAGACAGACTCTCTCACTATGTGGTCTCTTTATTTTCTTTTTATAGTAGTTTTGATGTTTTGAAGGTTTGTATCTTGTTTCAGTTGCTACCCTCACTCTGTGTTGGGCATGGGGCATCTCCTGTATCACCTCCAGATTCAATAATTCACAAGGAAGACAGGACTCAAATACAGTTGTACTCACAGGTGTAATAATATATTACAGTGAAAGGATACAAACAAAATCAGCCAAGAAAAAAAAAGGACATGGGCAAAGCCTAGACAATACTAGGTACGAGCTTATAATAAGACTTCCCTCCTAGCGCACTGGACAACCTTACCTCCTCCAATAGAAAGTTGTAATGACATATGTCATTGAAATTTCATCTAGAGAAGCTTGTTAGAGACTCTTTGCCCAAGGTTTTTATTAAGGTCTAGTCACCCAGGCACCCTCTGCCTAGCATGTACTGAAATTCCAGGTTCCCAGAAAAAAAAGTATGGTGTTTAGCACAAACCATAATGTTTCCACAAACAGTTTAGGCATAATAAGGTATTTTTTTTTTATTAGTTTCAAATGGTGGAAACTCTCCCAAAATTCAAATTCCCAATCAACAGAAAAGAACCAATCCTTCTAGCTTTCCTTTCAAAGGCTAACAGTCTCAGGCCTCTTCTCGCCCATTTTTGCAGCTATACTTTTACATCATCACAATACATATCAATAATATTAACATGCCACATTAGCACCTTTATCTTACCTATGATTTTGTCTTCTAACTGTAGTTCAATGTGTTCATTTTGCTGGTTTCCTTTATCACATCTCAGTATAGTTTATTCTCTAGCACAGTAATTTTCAACCAGTGTACCATGAGAGGATCTTAGGCGTGCCAGGAAGATTCTTAAAGATCATTAATTAATTATTTTCAAAAGTAGTTCAAAGCACAGTTAAGTATATATTTTTAACTCTTTTTTTTTGAACATAATTTAAGTGTGCTGCAGAAGTTTAACTATAGGTTCAAGTGTGCCATGAGATTTAAAAAAAAGGTTGAAAAACACTGTACTAGCAGATTCTTTAAATCTACTGTTGTGCTGCATGGAATTTGGTTTTAACATCTAAATTATATTTTTTCTTCTCTCTCTTTCTTGAAACCTACCACTCCCTGCTTCAGCTCCTACAATAGCCTGACACTTGCTGTTAACTTCTCATCTCTTCCCTGATTTCTTTAATTAAAAAGGGCTGATGTAAACAATATACTCTGATTTTTAACATGTTCAAAACTATATACTTGAAAGACAGCTTGACTGAATATAAGATTCTTGCATCACACTTTTTACTTGAGTAACTTCTAGGTGTTGATCCACTATCACCTGAAATTCAGTGTCACAGTAGAAAAATCTAACTGCCTGATTTTCTTTCACTTATAGGTAACAATCATTTTATCTGTCTGTTCAGTGGACTCTTTCTTTATTGATACAGCCCACTCTGCTATATCTTGGCATTGATTATATCAGGTCATTTTTCCACAAAATATGATGTATAACTTTAAATTTTCTTTTTTTTTTTAATTCGAGGAGGTTCACAAATTCTATAATTGTTACGTTACATTGTTTTGAGTATTTTCTTTTGCAAACTCCACTTGTCAATGTGGTGGATCTTCTTTGTCTTTATTCTATATCTTTTCTCTTTAATCGTTGTTGTTGTTGTTGTTGTTGTTTGTGCTTTATTTTCTTCTTTTCTCACTTCTTTTTTCTATGTCCCTTACTGTCTTTCCCAAGACATTTTTCTATGTCCCTTACTGTCTGTCCTCTATAGTGCTCACTGGAATTTAGTTTGGACATCCTAAATGATTTTCTTTTATTCTCTTTCTTTCTTGAAATCATCCACTCTCTGCTTCAACTCCTCCAACTGTCTGTCTGCTGTCTTTTGTTGACTGTTCAGCTTTCTCCTGATAGCTTTGATTTATGCTTCATGATATTCCTTCAAAGCTGCTACATTAATTTTTTTTAGTTTACATTGAAAATTTGGATTATAATTTTTATCTGCTTTATGGCAATATTTTTCAATGACTTTTCTTGTTTTCTTTTTGTATAGGAGAATTTGGGTGCTCTTTTGTCACTTTCTAAATAGCATTTTTGTCTAGATACTGTGTTGACTCCATTTTCTTTATATTTAAATGAGTTGGATTTTCCTGAACCAACTATTAATGAGAGATCCAGCAGATCATTTTCTAGGTTTCTTTGTTCCACAGCTACCCCAGTATTGCTATATAGCAGAGTATTTACTTACAATATGACCCATATCTCCTCTGTCTCTTCACACCTAATTTGGTACACAGGGCTCTCACTCACAATTCCAAATTTCCCTTGGTTCCCTTATTTACCACTGAGATTAAGGCATATATTTCCTGCCTTCCAAAATATCCACTATTTTTCTGGAACATTGAATTTTCTGAGACAAGTCAGTTACCTCTTGATTTTCCCCGACTGGTATCTGCAATGGTTACAACCACCTTCCATAGCAATCACATCCTGTTCTATCTTAGTTCAGTTCATAGCACATCCCACCCAGAGAGAGGCCTGCTCCTATGAGGCATGACCATTTGCTTCTGATTGCTGGGATCTTCCGCTGCTAGGCCATTTCCTTACTGTTTCATGCTACATTTCACCCTCAATTTCCAAAGCCCCATCATTCCCATGAAGTCAATGCTGATTTAATTTGTTTGAGCTATGGCAACAAGTACTTTAAAGTTTGTGTATTCTCTTTGCTTTTTAGCTTTTATAAGAACCTAATTTGAGGGTACTTTTTTCCTATTCTCTTTGTATATGATTTCCAAGAAAATAAGTGGGAATATTTGGAACTCAGCTGCCACCATGATTTTATAATATTCACTTCCATGATTAATTTATTTCTGCCGAAATTGTGGGTGAAAGTGTGACCGATCCTACTGATGATAAACCTGCTGGCCAAAGAGGAAGTCTATGTCCTGTATTTATACTTGTAAAATTTCCAATGTATTTTAATTATTTCTGTAGAATGACTTCTATATCCAATATATTTCTTAATGGCCTCTGATCTGTTGTTGACTCTGTAAATATTTTTTATGTGAACAATGTATAGTGGAATCATAATATTATCTTTCATAAGGATAATGCATGGTACTAAAAGCTCAGCTAATAGTGCAATTCCCCATTTAATTATCTCCTCTGGCATAATATAACCACTACTTTCAATTATTATACTCATCATAATTAAGTCATAGAGACACTCTGTCTCTGAATATGTGAATAGTACAATTTGAACAAAGGACAGTGAGTCAGAGTACAACTTGAAATGACTTTCTCACTGTTTACTGAAGCATTTTGCTTTTCCACACACAAAATAAGTTTCACTTTATATGGATTATTTTTCCTGAAGTAGCAAAGGCACATCTAAGAAAAACGTGTTATACGAATGTCTACAATTGGTTAGAAAAATGATCCAAGGAGATAGTACAAACCTGGGTTTGAATCCCAGTGCTTTTGTGTAACTTCTCAAAGCTTTACTTTCTTCAAATGACTATAATCCATATGCCCAACTTTGTTGCCCTGTGTACACAGTGACTTAACTCTTTAATATTCAAATTAGTACATCTCAGGTTCCATCCTGCATAATGGATCCACTGAGTCCACATATTCCTTCTTGGTATTCCCTTAGATCACAAGGGCTGCTTTCCCTGTCCACAACCTCAGGCCTACTTACTATTGCTAAAGAGTATCACCAAACCATGCAAAGGAACCTCTTTCCTGACACTTGCAGCCCATATGGTACAGAGGCTCAAGCCATGCACCTTTAGAAATTCCAAACAGATTCCCATTAATTCTTTATAGCTGCTTCCTAAACAGTTCCTCAGAGATGGGGATTGAGAATTCTAGTTAGCATCAGTGATGTGCTGAGTCTAGAGCCCACTCTCCCCTTCCATTCACTCCAATCATGGGCAGACCTCTCTCTTCACTTGCAAGGCACTCCTGATTGCAATTATTATTGCCACCATTATGGCTAGTCCCCAGGAAGCACTTAATAAATATTGGGTATATGAGTGGATGGGTAGATAGAAAGAGGCATTTCACCCTAAAACTGTGAATATTATTTAAATAAAAAAATACCATTGAAAGTGCCTGGCACAAAGAACTATGTGACTTTAAAATAAAATAAAACTTCTCCTGCAAAAATAAACAGATGCCTCCCTTTTTGGCAGTTAATAGGTCTAATCCCCTACTTGTTGGGGCAAGTATTTAAAGTCTCTTGCCGAAACCCAAATGGGTTTTTTCTGTTTTTTTTATTTATTTTTTTTATTTTTGCAGGAGAAGTGCTACTTTTATGCCAACAGATCTGAGATCATGCAAAACAAGATCAAAACACTCCAAGAAGATCTAGAAAAGAGAAGAAAAGAAACTTTAGAAAATCCCCTGTGGACGGGCCTACATGGTTTTTT
>CAUYPK010082341.1:0-25097 GCA_963574355.1 Loris lydekkerianus
TTTTGGTTATTTTCCACTTTATTAGCAGTTTCCTTCATTGTTTCCATCATTTCCTTCATTGTTTTCATCACGTGTATTCTAAATTCCCTTTCTGTCATTCCTAACATTTCTTTATTAGTGGAATCCTCTGCAGTAGCTACCTCATGGTCCCTTGGAGGGGTTGTTCTGGACTGGTTCTTCACGTTGCCTGGAGTTTTCTGCTGATACTTCCTCATGAGTGATTTCTTTTATCTGTTTCCTTGCTATAATTTTCCTTTCACTTCCTCTTGCTCTTTAAGTTCCCGTGCCTGTGGAAGCTGTCGCCGGGATTAGATCGATTGAACACACGTGATTACTTGCCAGTTTTCCACTGTTTTTGTCCTCCTCTTGGGGTCCAGAAGTCTCTCGCTGACTCCCTGTATCCTCAAAGGGATGATTATAGGCAGATCCTGGAGGTTGTTCTTCTGTGAACTATGGACACATACCTGCTGGGGAGGGCATTGTGCCACCCAATCAGGTCAATACTTTCAGACCCTCTTTTCCCTGGTCTTAGGTATAGGAACATTAAATCTAAAACATCTCTCTCCACCGCCCACAAATGTTACACCTGGGTGGTTGGAGAAACCAACCCCAGGTACAAGTACAGCAGGACAGTCCTTACTATGAAAGTTTGGCTTGTCACAGCTCTTTGCAGTGTCACTAGACATAATCCTGCCTTTTTTTCTCTGAGGGGGACACCCTATCTCCTCCTAAAAGGAGCTTAAATTATGGAGGACTTTTATAGGATGGATTTGGTTTAAAGTTGTTTAAATTAACATTATTCCTGTTTCTGACAGAACCTGTGTCTAGGATAAAATAGCACAAAGGCAGTGGGGTACTGGTAAATTAGCACTCTGGAAGACAAAAATGATGACGCTTATTCATAGCACTTGTTAATTTTCATAGTGTAAATACCCCTCCCCCCCCATGTCCAGATTTCAAGATACCAAAGCTTAAAAACCAGCTTGCAAAATTTCTGAATATTTAACAATCTGGCAGTGGGAGCTGGCTCCAGCAGGTCCAGGACTCCAGTGAGCTGTGTACCATATGGCATCTTTTATCCCTGGTGTTATGACCTTACTGTGATCTTAAGCCTCAGCTAGAGTCAAAACAGGGCAGAATCACTCTGAGAATATCCTTTCTCCCCCTCACACTCTCTTTAGTCTTTGAAAAAAGAATTGAAAGGTGGTAATTCTTGTTTCCTTCTCCAGGTACTTTGAGAGCATTACAAGTTAAAATGTGATAAAGAACTTCAGGTAGAAAAAAATATAATAGCCAAATATTTTTGAGCTCTTAGGATTGAATCTATACAACATGGTACCAGGAGATACATGGTGATGGCTTCTAGCCAGAGGATGAGCAGCAAGATTTTGGTATCTTGACCTTGCCTCTTAACCACCAGCAGACTGGACAGGGCAGGAGATGGGTGGCTTTGTATATGGGGAGCAATGGGAAGAGTTTTAAGGAAACCTATTTAGGACTTCACGTGTCTTCTAAGAAGCACTAAAAGCAGGCTCCTTACCTCCAGTATCTTGGTTCCAAATCTTCACCTTGCAATCATGTGATGAAGTAGCAATTACAGGCATCAAGGCCAATGCTCTTGGTAGGAAGACACAGGATGCAACGGTCTGGAAATGCCCCTTATATTCACATATTTTGTTCCGTGTCTGTCTTAGGTCCCACAACTGCAAAGGAACAACATGGATCAGCTCACACATACTATTTACACAGCTTCATCCAATAATATCCATCTTCCCACCCTCCCATGATCTACTTATTCCCTCCACTTACCTATTCATGTAGCCACCCCTTATCTTCATCCATCCCATCCACACACCCAACTGCACATCCATCCAGTGATTATTTTAAGCATCAGCTGTGTTCCAAACAACCCTAGTTAAGGATGTGCCAGAAAGTAAAGATAAAAGTATGTGCCAGAAGGGTTACTGCCTTCTGCAGGGAGGTAAAAGCTCCCAGTCCTACAGCATGATGGAACAATATGAGATCACTTACTCTCATGACAACTCAAGAGCTGCTTTTTATTATTGTCTTCTTGGCATCTGTGAGTCCTAAGGGGACCCACAGTTAGAAGTACCTTCTCATAAGTACATACAGACATTATGATTTAATGACTAGATGCTAAACCTTGATACACAGGTCCAACACAATGGCTCACACCTATAATCCTAGCAGGCTGAGGTGGGTGGATTGCTTGAGCTCAGGAATTCAAGCCTAGCTTGAGCAAGAATGAGACCCTGTCTCTACTAAAAATAGAAAAATTAGCCAGGTATCGTGGCAGGCACCTGTAGTCCCAGCTACTTGGGAGGCTGAGGCAAGAAGATCACTTGAGCCTGAGTTTGAGGTTGCTGTGAGCTGTGATACCACAGCACTCTACCCAGGGCGATAGAGTGAGAATCTGTCTTAAAATAAATAGATAGATAGATAGACAGACCAGCCTTGATACATGAAATTAGTGCATACAACAAGGGACAAGCCAGTCAGTGCTGCCAGTCCTATTCTTATTAATACAGATCAGACCACACGTGGAGAATAATATTCAGGGAGGAGAGCAAACTGAACTGTGTTCAAAAAAATGATGACGTCACTGGTACTGTGTCATCCCGGGAACAGCTGTAGTACTGGAAATGCTTAGCTTGAAGAAGAGATGCTACGTTCAAAGCCTGATCTACCACTTACTAGGGGTGTGATCTTACGCGAGGTGATTTCAACTTGTGACACTTCTGATTCCTCACCTATAAAATGGGAATTGTAATAGTATTTAACTCATAGGGTTGTTTTTAAGAATTAACTGAGACAGTGTATGTAATATGCTCATCTCAGTGTCTGGCACATAATAACTTTGATAAAATGGGACCTATACTTATTTTATCTGAACACTAGATAACCCTTTCAACTGATAGTCTACAATTATGAATCTAAAGTATTTTAGAGGAGCCTAAACAATCTTTCCCAAAATTAACTACAAGGAAGTCAAATGGGCAAGGGACGGCATGACTTCTGGACCAACACTGGAATTCCATATTACACAAAGAACTTAAACTTCCTTTCCTGGCTACGTGTATAATGGGAATATATGTGGTTCATCAAATAGTCCCTCCCTTTTCAAAGCTCTGCTGGGAATAGGAACATCAGTGGGCTGGTTCTGTGCTTTGCTTCTCCCTATCTTGACTCTCAGCCCATTCCTCCTTTCTACTGCCAGTTCAGAGCCCTAGGTTAATGACTGTTTCTTAAAACAAGTATCTAGAATACAAAGGATCACTCACAGTATGCACTTGAAATAGGCCTGAGCCATGAGCAGAGCCTGCCTGTGTGGCCCAGTTTAGGCACAAAGCCAGAGAAAGTGATTTGTTCACTGGCAACCAGATACCTGCACCCCACACAATCTCATACCGTGGCTTCACAGCCTTCCCCTCCAAAGCCATTGCTGCATGAGATACACTTGTGTCCATCTACGCTGACTTCACAGTAGGTCTGAATGTGCTGCTTTGCAGGAAACATATAAGCTACGCGTAGCCCCCGACTGTCCCATAATCTGAAAGAAATCAAAGCAGGAAATGAGTTTGTAATAAATGTGTCTGAAATACATCTGTAATATCCCACTACCAGAAAAGTTTTGATTTTTTGCTGCTTACGCCAATCAACAGAATTGAGAACTCAATTCTAAGAATGTTATGATTTACCTAAAAACAGCAACATAAACCAAATCAATCTCTGAGACTCTGAAGCTAGCAGGAAGTAAGCAAATGGAATGACATCTGAGTTCTATTTTGAGATCAGTTAAAAGGAATTTAGACCAAGCATCTTAATTGTACAAACTAATTTGATAATTTGGTCCTTAGGTCACTGCTTTCAACACACAAGAGGATATTTCTGTACCTATGATTTAAGTTTTTTAAAAGATACTAATTATGATACAGAAAAATAGTCATCATTCAGCATCAGATATAAAAGCTTCAAAGGCCTTGGCCAGCCTCGGCCGTGGGGTCCAAAGAAGAGTGTTCGGTTTGCTTTTTGTCTCACTTTTACTTCTTTGTTCCATTTCTACCATTTTCTAAGTAGATTCTCCTCTGAGGTCTGAAGTTTCTAAGTGTGCTCTCGTGTCTAAGAACTAGTGGCTTTGTTTGATTCCCTGATGCTGATTCCAACCCTGCCTCCCCAGGGAGGGCTCTAGGATGAAGGCCGGGCAATTGAGAATGCCAGGAGCCACACAGTAGAAGCAAACAGAGCCAGACAGCCCAACAGGGTGGGACAAGCAAGTGACTGAGTCTGAAATTATTTCTGGACACATTCCCACAGTGGAAACTGCCTCAATCAGCTGCTTCAAAACTATCCAGGACAGGGGCTTTCTAGTGGCCTGACATCCTGGCATCCAATCTCTGCCCTCACGATCTACTATCTACTGGGCCAGATCAGAGAGGTCCCCACACCAGTGAAGGGCAGAGGGGTGGGAGGCTCTGGGAAGGGCACAGAAATGCGGAGATGCAGGGCAGGAACAGAGTCATTATGCATGAGCCACAAACCTCACCAGAAACACCTTCACTGCTGCTCAGTAAGTTTACCTGATGGTTTTATCCTCAGAGGTCTGTAGTACATATGGTTCTCTGGGGACCCAGCACAGGTGAGTGACCTGGAAAAAGCAAAATGTTTAAAACCTCTCTATACTGAGTCATTCTTTTGCTGTAATTCCTGTAAGCTGTGCTAATTAGCATATCTGCACCTCTCCTCAAGGATACTGAAGTAGCAAATCTGACTTAGGGAGAGTTTATGCTTTGCAGATGCCTATCAGTAGTGCTCTGTCTGTAGCTCTTAAGTTAGCAGAAACAAGGTGAGCACTGTGGCATTCTGGGAGGCTGAGGAATTCAAGACCAGCCCGAGCAAGAGTGAGACCCTGTCTTTACTAAAAATAGAAAAAAATTAGCTGGTTGTTATGGTGCATGCCTGTAGTCCCAGCTACTAGGGAGGCTGAGGCAGGAGAAGTGCCAGAGTCCAGGAGTTTGTGGTTGCTGTGAGCTATGATGATGCCATGGCATGGCACTCTGGCCTGTGGCAACAGAGTATCAGAGTGAGACAATCTCAAAAAAAAAAAAGTTATCAGAAACAAGGTAGTAGCTTGGGTACCTGAAATCCCAGCCAAGTGGCAAAGAACTGCTGGCCAGGTGGCAGCTAGCAGAACAGCCCCTGTTATAAGGTGGGACCACTGAAACTCGAGTCCAACACCTCCTGGGCTTCAGCAAGAGCACTGGCATTTCTCTTTATCCCTACAGCCCCCTGCTGGACAGGCATGAGTAGTTTTCAAAATAACTCAAGATAGCAGGATTTTATTATCTTCCAATAACCTCCACAAATATGGAGGGCATGGGACATGCACATTTTGCCATTGATAATTGTCATCAAGATTAGGAAATATGAAAAGATGACGATTACTGAAATTCGACAACCACTAAAGGAACACCTACCATGGGTCAGGCACGATGAGAGGTGTTTCGTGTACATTACTGCACTTTATCCTTGGAAGAACCTCATCAGGTGATATAATCCTCCATGTTTTACAAATGAAGACACAGAAACTCTAAGAGCTTAAGTAGTTTTCTTGGGGTAACACAACTAATAAATGACAGATCACTAATTTAAAACTGGGTATGACTGACCCCAAAGGCTATGCAGTTTATGTACCAGTCTGCTACCAGAAAACAAGTGCTCTTCAAAAACAGAGCACATTATACATAAAGCAAAAGGTAATTCTTATTTCTCTGCATGATGTTACATATACAGAATGTACAATAAGCATAAGCTGTCTGATCCTGGAAGACAGGAACTGTGTGCCTTGGTGACTAACCCTATTCCTAGCACAGGGTCTGGCCCACAGAAGAGGTGGACTAACTATATTTTGAAGGAATAAATGAGGATAGCATTTTAAATTCTAATGTAAACAAATAGAATCATTTTCTGGAGAAGAAGGCTCAAGAGATCATCTAATCCAATAATTCTGAAAGGCCAGGATCACATAGGAAGTCATGACCCAAAACTGCTCTCTCTCTGCTGGCCTTTTCCCTCATCCCATGCTCCCTCTGCTGCCCTGTGCTGTGCCAAGTCTGAGTTCATACCACATTCCTGGAGATGGATGCTCTCTCCACACACTGTCCGGTTCCCAAATCCCACAGAAGCAGGGTGTTGTCCCGAGAACCAGTGCACAACTGTGACAAGTCTTTGGAAACAACAGTAAGAAGACAAACTGTGAGTCAGGGCTTGAACAGGGCTTTTTCCAGAAGTACAACTGTATGGGGAAAAGATCTACTTCACTTTACCTGGACCCACAGCCAATCCAGTCACCACCATGGTATGGCCAGACAATTGCTGCCTAGGTTGTGAGGAACCATGCAAGTCCCACATCATGACCATTCTGTCACGAGAGGCACTGAAGAACTGGCTTGATTTGGGAATACAGGCTACCTGCTCAGGGAGAAAACAAACAAAAACTGAAATAGCTCTGGTACGATTGTGGGATTGGACATTAAAATGAGGGAAAGATGGGTTTGCGTAACTCTCTCCACACACACATTTTAAAAGAGTAATACCCAAACTTGATCTATGAACGGAAAACACAGGTCAGTTTGAATTTCTACCTTTGTCAATCAATGTTGTGCTACCCTTTCTCATCTCCTTCATGAAGCCTCCTCAGACTGTCTCCCTTCCTCACTTCCCTGGGGATCTCCCCTTTCCTGGGATCTCCCTGGGGAACTTCCTCTCTGTGTGAGCTCTTTGGCACTGCATTATCAGCCACTCCAAACGGGTACAGGATGCATAGCACTCTCATGCTTCATCTCATGAGTCATAGAACTACCTTATGTCATCTCTTATTTTGAGTTGTAATGCCATTCATTCTATTTTGTTTTTAAATAATTTTTTTCTCTATTTTTAATCATATAAAGATCCACTTATCTCTACCTTACCCAAGAATTTCACAGAAATCAATGTTAGATCTTCTGATTTACTAAGATGATCATGTTTTTCTCCTTTTGACCAATTAATATAGAAAATCATATTCACTAATTTCTAATATTTCTCCTAATATTTCCTCCTATTCTCCATTCTTAGAATAATGCTTGGCTACCCATAGTGTGTTGTTCTTTAACAAAAAGTTAGATTCTATTTCCTAATGCCTCACTTATCATTTTTGTACCCATACTGGAACAGACTGTGAGTAGTGTACCCACTGTCCATTTTCCCATTCTTACTTCACAATATAATCTCTATATTGATGGGTATGGCAATACATTCAGCTATAAACTCAGATTTTCTGGCCCCCTTGAAGACAGGGTAGCTAATGAGATATAAGGGAAAGTCAAACTTCTAGGAAACTATTTAAAGGAGCTGGCAGGCACAACCTTTTGCTCTTATCCCTTCTTCCTTCCTGTTGCCTTGAGATCAGATATGGTGACTGGAGTTGCAGCAACCATCTTGTGAACAGGAGGCAACCTTGAAGAAGGAAGCCAAGCTCTGATGGCAGACAAGGAAGATAGGAGTCTGGCTCCTCATGACCATGGAGCCACCACACAACCTTCAACGACATACTTACGGTACTATTATTTGGGCTTTCTATTATCTGAAGCCATATCTAATTTCATCTAATATAGGCATTCATTGGTCTGTGGTTTACATCATATGCTTTGCCTTGTTTTGCTACTGATGTATATTGGCTTTATACAAAGAATTAAGAAGTTGTCTCTTTTGTCTATACCCTGGAACAGTTTAAATTACATAGAACTATCACTTTTTGTGAATTTGAAAGAATTCCTTTGAAACCATCAGAGCCTAACACTCCATGGCAGGTAATTCTGTTGTACTCATGATTAATTGAAAGTATTTCTCTGTTCCATTTAATACTTTTACCTTGAATACAACTTTGTTTGATATTATTATCACAACAACTGCTTTCTGTTTGGTTGTATTCACCTGATATAACTTTGCTCACTTTTTTTTCTGTTTTCATCTCTTCCCTGGTGTTTCCTTTTCTTAAAACTGTGGTACAATATACAAAAAACTTACCATTTTAACAATTTTGAGCATACAATTCAGTGGCATCAAGTACACTCACACTGTTGTGCAACTATCACCACTATTCATCTCTAGAACTTCTTCATCATCCCAAACTGAAACTTTACCAATTAAACTGTAGCTCTCCATTTTTCCCTCCCCCAGCCCCTGGCAACCACCATTCCACTTTCTTTCTCTATGAATTCGACTCATATAAGTGGAATCATATAATATTTGTCCTTTTGTGTTGGTTTCTTTCACTTAGCGTAATATTTTCCTGGTTCATCCATGTTATAACATTCCTTTTAAAGGCTGAATAATATTCCATTGTGGGTATATTACCACATTTGTTCATTCACATACCTGTCGATGGACATTTGGGTTGTTTCCACTTTTTAGCTACTGTAAATAATGTTGCTATGAACATGGGTATACAAATGTCTGTTGTTTGTTCACTGTTTTACTTTCAATCTTTAAGCTGCCTTGAACTAGATAACTCTTTTAGGTGATGTATAGGTGGCTTTAGTTTTTAATTAAGAGTACTTTCTTTTAATAAGCAAATTTATCCCAATTATATTTATTGCTGTCATAGATATTTTGGTCTTGTTTTCTTTTACCTTTTCCATTATTATTATTTGTGTGTGTGTGTGTGTGTGTGTGTGTGAGACAGAGTCTCACTTTATTGCCCTCGGTAGAGTGCCGTGGCATCATAGCTCACAGCAACCTCAAATACTTGGGCTTAAGTGATCCCCTTGCCTCAGCCTCCTGAGTAGCTGGGACTACAGGCACCTGCCACAACATACAGCTATTTCTTTTATTTTCTAAGACACAGGGTCTTGCTCTTGCTTAGGCTGGTCTCAAACTCATGAGCTCAGGCAATCCACTCAGGCAATGGACTCCCAGAATGCTGGGATTACAGATGTGAGCCACTGCCCCTGGCCTTTCTATTATTTTTTTAAAAACACTTCATTATGTTTTCATTGTCTTCTTTTACTGGAAAAGAGTGTGTTTTACAGGATAGATTCAAGCTAGCTTCTTCAGTTCTCCTGACAAGACATCTGTTTTATTAAAAACTTCCTTTCTTCCTTAGCAATCCTTGCTGTCTCAATAGTTGGATTTTTGTTCAATTAACAATTAATCCTAAACTGAAGTCCCCTTGTGACGGTGACACATGGAAAGACCAAAAGCTTTTCTTACAGCTGCTTGACCATGTAGGTTTCACTTTGGATCCTTTCTCCTTATTAATCAAAAATGAAACATCTTGAAATTTTAGCAAGTTAATCTTGGAGGGCAAGTCCAAAAAGGCCTGATACATGTTCAAGTATTACACACACACACTAGTAAATTCTCCTTTATTTCCCTTCCTTATTTAGCCCAAGGTCTACTATAACTTGAGTTGTCATCGTGGATATTGACAGTTGATTATCTGTTCAGTCCTTCAGCTCTTTATAGTGACCAGAAGAAGCAGAAGTGAGCTGCCTCAACTTTGTTATATAGCCTAATTTTACTGGTAACCTATGTCTTTAAGTCCTCATCCTTCTAAATAAAGGTTGTTGGGAGGGCCATTCAGGACCAGTTCTTTTAAAAAAATCTATACTCTTGGCTTGGCACCTGTGGCTCAAGCAGCTAAGGCGCCAGCCACATACACCTGAGCTGGCGATTTCGAATCCAGCCTGGGCCCACCAAACAACAGGGACAGCTGCAACCAAAAAATAGCTGGGCGTTGTGGTGGGCGCCTGTAGTTCTAGCTACTTGGGAGGCGGAGGCAAGAGAATTGCTTGAGCCCAGGAGTTGGACGTTGCTATGAGTTGTGATGCCACGGCACTCTACCCAGGGCGACAGCTTGAGGCTCTGTCTCAAAAAAAAAAAAAAATCTGTACTCTGCCAGTGATCTGGGGACAAGTGCCTTAGAACATGATATTCTCTCAGTCTAGCCCCAAACTGCACTGTATCTGGCACATAAATACCACATTTTATGCTATAGAATTGTGGTTGATGCCTACTTTCATTATAGATGAAGTGTGCATCTTAATTTTGGGTTTATTTAGGTGCACTTCAGAAACGGGTTTATATAAATTGACATTCTCTATCATGTTTGCTGTAAGCTCACTCACTCTATTCTGTGATGCTGGCTTTTTATTTATTTATTTTTTTTGAGACAGGGTCTGGCTCTCTTGCCCAGACTATAGTGCAGTGGCCTCATAGCTCATGGCAACATCAAACTCTTGGGCTCAAGTGATCCACCTGCTTCAGTCTCACAAATAACTGGGACTACAGCTAGTAATACACCTCTTACACCACTCCTAGTAAGTTTTTTTAATTTTTGTAGAGCTAGGGTCTTGCTATTGCCCAGGCTGGTCTCAGAATCCTGGGCTCAAGCAATTCTCCTGCCTCAGCCTTCCAAAGTGCTAGGATTATAGGCGTGAGCCACTGTTACTGGCTTATAACACTGTTTAATAAATTCATTTTAAATTTACTTTTGTTGACTTTTTAAAAGCTTCCCCAGCTAGACCAGAAGGTTGCTAAGCATAGAGCTTTTGTAATTTTTCTAGCTATAGTAAACACACAGTAAGCTTTCAGTATGTCCCTGTTAAATTAGGATACGTCAAGGAGAGTTGTTGTTATCAGGTATTCTTTATTTACTACAGTGCTATTAAGAGGTTAATAAAAGAAAACTGTCCAATACACCTGTAACAGCAACTAAGTAAATGGTCTGCTCTGCTTTTCCTGGAGTAGGGTTTCACAATATCAAATGAAGCCCTTGCATTTTTCCTTGAGATTGAACACTCACTCTTAATATTTAGAGCTATTAGATATTCCTTTATTCAGGTCCAAATTCCTTTCATAACAATAATCATTTGACAATTACCTTGGTGATTTCATTCTCATGTCCTTTGAACCTTTTCACCACATTTCCAGTTTTCCAATTGTAGGCCACAACAGTCTGCAGAGAGTCATTAAAATATTTTAATCATTTGTGTTTAACTGAAACTAGCTTTTGTTTCATTCCACACTTTAATTTCTCCCTTATTATTTACTCCCTCTCTGTCAAGTGACTTGCTTTAAGTGGTAGAGGTTTACTTCTGTGCTGCTTCTCATATTCCCTTCCTTTGAGTTTCTTTTCTTTCCTCTTAACCATCTTTCTGTATCTCCCTAAGACACTAGATACTCCTCTAAACCTTCCTAATGAGTCTGGGATAATACTCCCCAAGAACTGTTTCAGCTGGAGGTTCTGGCTATAGATGCTGAAGGAGAATTCTACGTAGGATCTGTACTACAATTGTTTTTGTTGTGTTCTTTTTTCAATTTATAACCTTAACCTCTGATTTCTTTTTTTTCTCTTTTTGTGACAGGGTCTCAGTCTATATATAATCAAGGATGGAATGTAGTGGTATGATCACAGCTCACTGTAACCTTTAACTACTGGGCTTAAGCACCCACCTGCCCTAGCCTCCCAAATAGCTAGGACTACAGGCAACCCCACCACTGTTGAAGGGACAGGGTCTCACTATGTTGCCAGGCTGGCATTAAACTCCAGGCCTCCCAAAGGTCTGGGATTACAGGCACGAGCCACTGTACCTGGCCAATCTTAACCATTTTTAAGTATACAGTGAAGTATATTTACACTGTTTTAAAATGGATTGCACTTTTTCTTTTCTTTTTTTTTTTTTTTGTGACAGAGTCTCACTTTGTTGCCCTCAGTAGAGTGCTATGGCGTTACAGCTCACAGTAACCTCAAACTCTTGGGCTCAAGTGATTCTCTTGCCTCAGTCTTCTAAGTAGCTGGGACTACAGGCCCCCACCACAACACCTGGGCTAGAGTCAGGGTCTCGCTCTTGCTCAGGCTAATCTCAGGCAACCCATAAACCCAGGCAATCCACCGCTTTGGCCTTCCAAAGTGCTAGGATTACAGGTATGAGCCACTGCACCCAACCAACCACTTTTTGTTTAAATTTTAAAAAACGCAACTCATTCATAATCCCATCTGCCAAAGAGGAGCATTGTTTTGTTTTTTTTTGGAGACAGAGTCTCACTACATCTTCCTCGGTAAAGTGCCATGGTATCACAGCTCACAGCAACCTCAAACTGTTAGGCTTAAGCAATTCTCTTGCCTTAGCCTCCTAAGCAGCTGGGACTACATGAGCTCGCCACAACGCCCAGCTATTTTTTGTAGCAGTTGCCATTGTTTTTAGCAGGCCAGAGCTGGGTTCAAACCCACCAGCCCCAGTGTATGTGGCCGTCGCTTTAGCCACTGAGCTATGGGCACCCAGCCAAAGTTTCATTGTATGGAAATTTTCTTTCCATACTTTTTTTTGTTGTATACTTTAATAATTTAAAGTATAAGCATTTCTCTCCCTAAATAAGATTTTAAAAGCATTTTCTGCCCAGGTCTCTACAGTTCATTGTAAGAGAATAAGCAGCATGTACTTAGGGTGGACCCAGCCCCTGTCACAGTTGCCCTCATCTTTCTAAATAAAGGGGTGTTGAGGTGGCCATTGCTAGTATTAATCTGCAAAACAAGGAGGATAATCCTTGCCCTTTCTGTCCTTCACAAGTGTGAGTGAGGCTCATACACGTATAAATAAAATTTCTTACATCTAGGATGATACAGATTTTAAGACAAAATGCTGCCAACTAATATATAATACTGAGATGCATCCTGATTTCAGAGATATTAAAATTTGAAAACATGTACACATTCTAGAACTAGTGAAATACAGTATGAAAATGGAATATGAAGGTTCTAAAAGGCTATTAAAAATGAGAGACGATATTAGTATTAGTCTCTATAAAGAGAATCAGCATTTTTTGCCACCAATATACTATCTGTGAAGGCTATGATAGATCCAAATATGAAGGAGAGAAAACAATCAGATTCAAAGTGACAATGGGAGGAAGGATAAAACATGGAAGGGAGAATCATGATGCCACTCAAGTATAGACATTTTGGCAAAAGCATAATATAAAAGAGACGAGAAAATTCCTTTTGCTGACAAATAACTCCTGTGTCTGTATGTAGGTATAACAAGGGATTGACTGGAGGAATAATCCTTGCCATTTATAAAAATCGTGTGGGTGGCCAGGCATTGTGCTAGTAGTCTTATCTATATTCTCTTTTTTTTTTTTGAGATGGAGTCTCACTTTGCCACCCCAGGCAGAGTGCCATGGAATCATCATAGCTTATAGCAAGCTCAAACTCCTGGCCTGCTGAGCAGCTGGAATTACAGGCACACAACACCTGGCTACTTTTAGAGATGGGGAATCACTCTTGCTCAGGCTGGTCTTGAACTCCTTAACTCAAGCAATTCACCCGCCTTGGCTGCCCAGAGGGTTAGGATTACAGGCGTGAGCCACTGCACCTGGCCTTATGTGTTCCTTCATTTAATCTATATAACTGTCCTATTAGGTCGCATTAATATACCCACTTAACAGAGAAAGAGATTAAAGTTCAAACAATTTAAAGGTTTTCCCAAAGTAATAGAAAGTGATTAAGCAAAGGTTTAAACCTAGTCTTTCTAAATTGAAAGGCCATATTTTTATACTAGTCAACTCTGGGGCCAGCAATGAAAACCCTAGACTTACTTTCCAAATATAACCCTTGTGGTCATCAGTCAGTTTCCTAGGAAACACTGCAAACCCTACCTTATCTTTTCCTCCAGAGACACAAAGGTCTGAATTCAGAGCAGCAACAGCAGAGACGGTATCCAGATGAGCTGGGCTATACTCTTGAAAAGCTTTAGTTTGAATTTTCTCTTCTATAATTCCATCAGGCCCGCTAAACAGAGAATGGAACATGAGAGACTCAATAACATGGGAGCGGACAGGAGAGCAAGAAGAGTGTGAGCTAAGGTCATGGCAATTCAGGATGGGGCAGAGGAGAAAGATGAAAAAGGAGCAGAGAAAGGAGATTCACTGACATTGTCAGCAAAGGCATTATTTACTTAGAAAGTGCTCAGAATGACTGAATGACTGGAATCTGATAAAGGGGAATCCTAAAGCCAAGAAGCCAGGAGTCTTTGCACATATAGAGATTAATCCTAAAGATGCAGGGCCCCTCCATGGGTGGGTACAAATACTAGCTAATAAGCTGACTATTTCTGATTCAAAAGAGAACAGGCTAAATTAGTTGAGTGGAGTAGCAGGTGCCTGTGGTCCCAGCTACAGAGAGGCTGAGGCAGGAGGATTGCTTGAGCCCAGGGGTTCAGAATTTGAGACCAGCCTGGGTTGATAGAGTGAGACTCCATCTCAACAAAAAAAAAAAGAAAGAAAAGAAAAAGAACCAGGCGTGGTGGCTCAGGCCTGTAA
Source organism: Loris lydekkerianus (assembly GCA_963574355.1). NCBI lineage: Eukaryota > Metazoa > Chordata > Mammalia > Primates > Lorisidae > Loris > Loris lydekkerianus. The sequence goes on from CAUYPK010082341.1 coordinate 14,380, forward strand.
TCCTAGCACTCTGGGAGGCCAAAGCACAATGACTGCTTGAGCTCACGTGTTAAAGACCAGCCTAAGCAAGGGAGAGACCCTGTCTCTACTAAAAATATTGAAGAATTAGCTGGGTATTGTGATTTGTGCTACTTAGGAGGCTGAGGCAGGAAGATCAATTGAACCCAGGAGTTTGATGTTGTAGTGAGCTTTGATGATGCCACTGTACTCTGTCTCAAAAAAAAAAAAAAAAGAAAGAAAGAAAAGAAGAGAAACAAACCAAACTGTAGGTCATCAACACTTGCCCTAGGCCAGCAGTTAGAAAGGTTGTGGGTCTCAACCCACAGGAAATGTATTAAAGGGCCACAGCCCTAGGCCTTCTCTTTCTTTAGTGGAAAGTTGTAATGGGGCATGATAAAACTTGAGATCCCAGGTACGAATGCTTTACCTGTATTTATAAGTACTGTGTTTGAGTTTGCTTTGTAGTTTTCCCATCCCGGCACAGAGCCTACACGAAATCTTCTGTAGAGGAGCTCGTTTCAGTTGGCACCCGAGTGGCAGCATCCCTTGTGGCTGCTGTAAGTTGTATTCCCTGTTAAGTAAAAAAGTATAATACATATTGTTAATTTTATTGGACAAAATTAGTAGTATAGTTATGTTAAAAATTAGATTCTTTTTTAAAAAAAAAAGGCTAATTCTATGCATTTGCTTTTTCTTTTTTTCCCTGCTTCACTCTTACAGCCCTGGGATTGCAGCTTCTGATAAAGTATTAACAGATAAACAAAAATAAACTCAAGAAGTGCCTCAATAAATTAAACATCAGATTACTATAGGAACCAGCAATTCTTTTCCTGAGTATACAGCCTAAGGAATTGAAAATAGGTGTTCAAACAAAAATTTGTATATGATTGTTCCTGGCAGCACTGTTCACAGTGGCCAAAAGGTAAAAATGACTCAAATGCCCATAAATAGATAAATAACATATAGTCTATCCATACACTGGAGTATTACTGATCTACAAAAAAGAATAGAGTACCAATATATATTCCAACAGGAGTAAACCCTGCAACATCATGCTGAGTAAAAGAAGTCAGACACAAAAGGCCACTTATTGTATAAATCCATTTATATGAAATATCCATAGTTAGCAAATCTATAGAGAAAAAAAAGATTAGTGATTGCCAAGAGCAGGGGTGAAGAGGTGAATGGGAAGTGACTACTAAATAGGTACAGTTTCCTTTTTTCATGATGAAAATGTTGTAGAACTTGATAGTCATGATGGTTGTACCACACTGTATATATACTAAATATCACTAATTATGAATTTTACTATGTGTACACTACTACAATAAAATAGATACTGGGAGCATATAATTAAAAATTAAAAATAGTTTACACTAGTGAAGCTGCTGCTTCTTCTTCTTTTTTTTTTTTTGAGACACAGCCTCACTCTACTGCCCTAGATAAAGTGCAATGGCATCATCATAGCTTACAGCAACCTCAAATTGTTAGGCTCAGGAGATCCTCTTGCCTCAGCCTCCCAAGTAGCTGAGACTAAAGGTGTTCACCACAACGACTAGCTAATTTTTCTGTTTTTAGTAGCGATGAGGTCTTGAACTCCTGAGCTCAGGCAATCCACTCACCTCAGCCTCCTAGAATGCTGGGATTACAGGCATGAGTCTCCACACCTGGCTGTGAAGCTTCTTGAAAAAAAAAAGCCTTATTTATTCTAAAAGGTTATAAACAATCTTCCTTGGTTGCCAGATGATTTTTAAATAATTTCTTGTGGCACTTCTTCAAGTCAGTGTGCCAAGAGTCATGAGGTTTATTTAATATGAAGGAAATGCTAGAGACACTGACATTAAGTTAAACTATATAGGTAATGATCTAGACTAGCAGTTCTCTAAGTGTGACCTGAGGACCAGGGGGAACTCCTGAGAACCTCTTCAGAAGTCCGGGAAGACCTCCCTTTTCCAACTCTGTGTAAGGGCTGTTTTTCTTTTTATATTTCAGCCTAAACAATATATTGCAGATATAAGAATCCAGTTTTCTTCTGTTTAAGCCAAACATTAAAGAGATTTGGAAAAACATAAAACAATACCACTTGTTTTAGAAGTGTATTTATTTTTCATATATTATTTATGTTAACATGCAATAGGTTTATTATTGTTATTTTATAATTAATAGGTAAATATTTTTAAATATTTCTTGGTTTTAATGTCAAAAGATGATAGAATATCAGGGTTATGAATCCAATCTATAACCTACATAAACAAAACCTCTTAGGGGGTCTTTAATTTTTAAGAATGACAAGAAGTTCTAATGCCAAAAAGTTTGAGAACCACTGACCCAGAAATTAAATAATTAATATTAGCTTCTACAATTAGAATAAAAATGTATTCCAGATATGCTTGCATTGTTCCCCTCAACTAACATGGCTAGAACTAAAAAGAAAGAGATGCTTATCCATTTACTCATTCAGGAAACCCCTCCTAAGCACCTAATTTGTGTAGATCCTGTACCAGTTGATAGTGAAACAGAGAAACAGAGAAAAAAAGAGAAATCTGAAGATGTGACCAGCATAAACATTCATTAGTACTGAAGGAATCTGACTACAGGCCAATCCCAGAACAGGTCATGTGTTCTCTACAACTAGCTGCTCCCTGGGCCATAAAGAGCTGAGGGAAGTAAATGGGGCAGCTGGGGTTTTGCTTAAAAAAGTTCTAGGGGATGAACTTCTTATGGACACGACGAATCTACTTCTTTGAAGAACTGTCTACATGGAGAACAGCTGAAACTCATTCATATTACCATTAAAATTAGAGTGTTCTGGGACAATTTCAGCAAATTTTGAAAATTTTGCCAGAATTGATCTCCTGACAAGACAGAAGCACAATGCAGTGGAAATGGCATCAAGAGACCTGGGCTGTACCCCACCTCCGCCTCATCCCACTGTGTGTCCTTGAACAGCTTAATTTCCCACTCAGGGCCTCAGCCTCCCCATCTAGAAAATTAGGGCACTAAACTAAATGATTTTTTTCTTTCAGAATATCAAGAGGGCTGGGCATGGTGGCTCACGCCAGTAATCCTAGCACTCTGAGAGGCCGAGGCAGGTGGATCGCCTGAGTAAGAGAGACCCCATCTCTAAAAAACAGCTTGGTGGTGTGGCAGGAACCTATAGTCCCAGCTACCTGGGAGGCTGAGGCAAGAGAATCACTTGAGCCCAAGAGTTTGAAGTTGCTGTGAGCTGTGACACTATGGCACTCTACCAAGGGTGACAAAGTGAGACTCTGTCTCAAAAAAAAAAAAAAAAAACCAACCAGAATATTAAAAGGGTACAGAAATTTTTGGTTACATGGATCACTTTTTTAATATTTAAGTCATGGCTACAGGTGTTCCCATTACCCACATAGTGTTCTTTGTATCCATTAGGCAGGTTTTCTAAGTGATTTTTAGTAGATTATGTGCTCCAAAAGGCCTCTCATTATTCATCTTTGTACATCAAGTGGCTTGCAAAGTACTGTACAACAAAAGTATTTGTTATGAAGTAGTAAATCTAAGATTCCTACCAGTTCAGACATTCTAGAATTCTCTATAACAGGCCACACATGTGCTAACAGGAAAAATTCTAAGTTTTCAAAAAGCTTGGGATGTCATATTATTTATGTACAGATGGAGGGTGCAGGGCTTCCTGTCTTCCTGCCTAACCCATTTTTCAAAACTGTTATCAAACTAAAGACAGATTGGTATTCATAAATCTAGGTCATTAGAAACTACAGGTGCTATAAATGGATTGGCTCTGCTTAAAACTGATTGGATTCTTAGCTAGTATATTCAGAGAGCCATATTTCCCAAGTGAAGAGTATTCATGGGACGTTATAAGGAAAAGATAACTCTTAGAATTGCTTACCCGCAAATCAATAGATCTTCTTGGTGAGCTGCTGTATTCAAAGATTTGTAATGTGTATCTTTTGGAAAACAATTCTAGGCAGCTACTTCCTAATCTCTGTAATTAGTGAAAAGATGCTCAAGTTAATCTCTTCTCTGTCTAATCATGTTTACATTGAAAAGAGATTTGTAAAGTAAATAAGAAACTTGTTTATTTCATAAAAGAGATTGTCAAGGGTAGTTTTCCCTCACAAAGAAATATCTTACCAAGTTCCAAGATTATATAACTCTCACATTTCCAATAATTATGAAAAGTATACTGTAATGTTAATTATACCTGTTTTTTAAATATGCAAAATATACTTAAATGCATCATTAAACATTTTTATTTTACTCAATGCAGTACTTCTATTTATCAAAAAGCTTCAGAGTTGGCTTACTTCAGAGTTTACTGAGAAAAAAGCAATTTCTCTTTTAAATAAGTATAATTCCTAGAATTAGAGATAGAAGAGCTTTTCAAAATCATCACATATAAATATTCTTTAAAGATTTGGAGAATAAGAGCAATAATATTGCAAGTATTTGCTCAAAATTAAAACAAGGCAGCTCTCTTGATTTCTAGTCCAGAATATAAATATCTAAAAGAAAAAATTGTTTTATTGCATTTTAACAACCTATTTTAAGAATTCAAATAAATCCTAATTTTTGATTGACAGTAGCTTAGTTTGAAAATTGACAGCAGCACAGAAGAGTCTGAACAATATTTTATTAATTAAGTGCATCAGTGTTTGAATTACACAGGACTAATTCTGAATCACAATTCTACTGTGGCCTGGGGTGAATTGTTGAACCTAGATCTTAGTTTCCTATGTGTAAAGTAAGATAATAAATCTATCACTAGTGTCTATGAAGATTAAAAACAGCAGTTAAGATGTGCCAGGAAGTGCTCTAAATGCTTTCTATTTTTTTTTAGCTCATTTAACCTATTCCACAAGCCTCTGAGATAGCTACTATTACTACAGGTTGAACATCCCTAGTCTGAAAATCCAAACTATAAAATGCTCTAAAATCTGAAACTTTTTGAGCAGCAACATAACAAAGGAAATGCTCATGGAGCATTCTGGATTTCAAATTTTCAGGTTAGGGATGCTCAACCAGTAAGTATATAATGCAAATATTCTAAAACATATTCTAAAACAAACAAAAAAAAAAGTTCCAAATCTGAAACACTTCTGGTCCTAAGCACTTTGGATAAGGGATACTCAACCTGTATAACCATTTTGCTAGTGAGAAAAGTGAGGCGCAGAGATATTAAATAACTTGCTCAAGTCTACATCAGCCAAAATTTGAATCCAGGCAATCTGATTCCAGAGGCCCTGCTCTGGACCAGCATAAATCTCTTTTCAATGCAAACAGTAGCATACTATACTGCATCTCTACAAAAACTAGTGCATACAAAGCCTTCAGTTTAACCTGGAAAATGATAAATGCTGATTACAGCATGATTCTGAGATTTACAGTAATAATAACGGGAACAGCAATTTCACCTGTATTAATTCTGTTCATAATACATGTTTAATATATATACCATATATACAGAGAACATATACAAATGAATAGGAGTCTGAAGGATATCAAGCTGAAATCAATTATGGCCCCTGAAGAGTGATTGATTCCAATAAGGCTAAGGATTTATGTTTTGCTTTGCTTTTTTTCTTTTGAAACAGAGTCTCACTCAGTTGCCCTGGGGTGGAGTGCAGTAACATCATAGTTCACAGCAACCTCAAACTCATGGGCTAAAGCAATCCTCTTGCCTCAGCTTCCTGAGTAGCTGGGACCACAAGCGCCTACCACAACACTTCACTTTAGTTTTTCTATTTTTAGTAGTGACCGGGCCTCATTCTTGCTCAGGCTGGTCTTGAACTCCTGAGCTCAAGCAGTCTACCCACCTCGGCCTCCCAGAGTGCTAGGATTACAGGCATGAGCCACCATAAGGCCAGCATTTGTTATGTTACATAACAAATTAGGCAATAAAAGGCAATTAAAAAATCTCAAGAACAAAGTATATGTCTGCATTGTTATGGAGTAGACTAAGATTACAACAATTTTTGTATTATGAATGTGTATTGTACTTCAGAGGAGAGATGGTATCTGATCATTTTTTTATCTATAGCTTGAGCATAGGAGAATAGATGCAAGGCAGATATATAGTACCTGCCTAATGAATGAATGGTGTACTAAGAGTCTACTTGATGGGATGCTTTTTAAGGAAGGAACAACATCAGGGTCCTTTTAGAATTGCCCAGCATATCCTTCTGGAGCAGCCACCTTACTTGTCTCAGACTTTAGGCCCACAAGGGTGGAAAGGACGTGGGAAAGCTTATAAACTTGAGTAGGGCCTTAGATGTCCTTGTTAGGTCTAGTTGGAACCAAGCCTAAATCTGAATCCCAGAACCCACTTCTATCCCAATCTGCTTTCCAAAGGCCTTGAAATATTCAATGGTCACTCTCAACTTAACTCAGAAAATTCTCTTTTAACTCTCTGATGCAGTATTCCTTGATACACACCTATACATATCCAACGCTTCTATTCAATGAAGACACTGGGACTCAAACCGGACTTGCTGAAGGTCACCAGGGCAGACCTGGTGAACCAGACTTCATTTCCCTGGATTCCCTCTGTCCATTGCTAATGCAAATGCTCATTTCCTATCTCCCTCCCTCTCTCAAAATCTCCCTCTGCATACATTTAACCTATACTCCGGAAGGCTAAGGCATTTCTAAACCAAAAACACGCTCAAACAGAAACAAAACCACAGGCAAAGGCACTTGGAAGGTGGTTTGGTTCAACCCTCTTCCAGTACGGACAGGTGAAACCAAGGCTCAGAAGGTAAGAGGGTCTTGCCCAAAGTTACACGACGAGTTAGTAATAGGACCAGAACTCATAAAGTTGCCTCAATTTTAGGGACTACTTGCGGGCAATTTTTCCTTTCTGGTTCTTATCACAAATGGTCCTATCTCTGCCCATTTTGGAGACGACTAAAGCTTATTTTTTATACGTTTTGAGGGGGAGGGGGGAAGATTTCCCGCAAGATGGATTAGAACCTAGCACCACCCAGCCAAGGCTGGCCCTCAAAACTCGCTGTCCTCTCCGGACAGGTGGGCGGGTGCGCTCAGACGGCGCGGGAACCCCACCCTCCCCGCCTGCCGCTGTCCCCCTTTCTCCCGCCTGGGGTTTCATACCCACCGATGGACTGGCGGGGTTGGAGCTGAGGCCAGCAGGAACGCGGAGCCCGAGGGCGTCCGCAGCCTCAAAGCTCCACAGCCTCCCGCGCCTCCGCCCCTAGCAACGAGGCGTAAGTCGCTAGGGCAGGAGTCCCCACAGAAACCTTCCGGGCTATCTCGCAGGCCGCCGAACGCAGTTCCGCTCACCTGACGTTTCCGGGGGACCAAAGAACAGTACCCCGTCCTGCTTTCTTAATGTAACAATATGTTGATAAGATCCACAGAAGAGGACGGAGGTGCCCAAGATCACGCTCCAGAAGAATTTACGTAATCCAACGAAAGCAGGTACCACTGTAACAGCCACGGAGGAAGCACTTAGTACATGTCATCTTTTAAATGATTATTAGCTTAGATAAAGATGTTGCCTTATTTCTTTGAAATTCTTCCTGCGTCAACCAGAGGTCCCTCCTTTGGACATTTCCCCAGTTGTCTACTCCCTTATTTCTTTTATTCATTCTTTCATCAGACCATTACAGTCCAGCACCATAGCAAGAAGACCCCTCAATACCTTCTTGAGATCCAAATGGTAAGACAGTTCTAGAAACTAACAGCAGCTGCAAGACAAAAGTTTTCACAGCTGTAGTCACCTTGCTTTCCAACTAGAGTCCATTCATCTCTGTATTCCGGTTGCACAGGGCTTGAGATTATCTATCTATCTATCTATCTATCTTGTTGAATGAATGAATGAATGAATCAATCAATCAATGGCAGGGATCCTAACTAACATTTCTTTTGCACCCTAGTAGATGAATCTGCCATGCTGATCTCCCACCTGAGTAACTTTCGATGAAGATTTGTGGAGTTTCTAAAAGTTGGGAATCTGCAAGGGAGTGGGAGTGGTGAGAGAAGTTTGTCTTTGCAGAATATCAGGGCTGATCAATGGGTCTATCTTCTAACCCAGAGAGGGAATCCTCACTTCAGCATCCCTGATGGGGATCCCTCTAGTCCTTGTTCAAGCTCCCTCCTGGATGTTGGGAGATTTCCTCCTGGCAGGAAAAGGAATCTACCCTTATGCCACTTGCAACATTGACCTTAATTCACAACCGAGGGTTTTCTCTACAAACTTAATCTCTCTTCCCCATAATAGTTTAGCAAGCCACAACTAAGGATAACTTTATTGCTTTTCCTGGGGCACAGAGCTGGGCTCAGGGCAGCTGCAGAATTGAGTTACTAGATCTCTGCCATCATGATTTTCCTGCTCTGGAGATGCACCACCCCTGCTCTCAGGATTTAGACTTGAGGCATCTAAAATTCCCAAACTGGTGCTGTAACCAGACCTGTATATCCACCTGCCTCTCACCCATCTCCATCTGGCTGTCTAAAAGACACCTCATCCTTGACATGACTCATGCTGGAAACATCATTTCCCCACTCCAAACCTGTTCCTCTTCTTTTGTCTTTAAGTTCTGGGCACTACCATTCACCAATCACCCAAGCCAAGGATCTAGGAGTCATTTGTAACTTCTCCCTCTCTGACATGTGCAAGAACAATTCCCAAGACTCCTCAATTCAGCCTCCAAAATTTCCTAAAAATAAAAATCTGTCCACTTCTCTTGATCGACTATCTTAGCTCAAGCCAACATCATGCCAGAGCTGACAGATTAAAAATGACCACAAATTCTTTGTAGCTTCTCCTAGCAGAGCTGGCCTGGTAACTTGTTTTGAACAGTAGCATGCAGCAGAAGTCACTTTGTGGTACTTCTGAGTTTAACCTTCAAAAAACCTTGCAGTTTCTGCTCTGATCCTCTTGGAACATTGCCAATGGGGAGGAGGACTAGGCTATTTTATTTAAGAAATATGGCCTATCCAGTATCTAGCACCAAATGCCAGACATGTGGGTGAGACTATGTTAACTATCCAGCCTTAGTTGAGCCCTTGGAGGGCTGCAACTATAGAAGTAACGATCAGAAGAACAATCTAGTTGGGCTCATCCCACTTTACTAATTCACAGAATTACAAATAAAACAGTTTTCATTTTTATTCCCCAACCTTTGGGGTGGTTTGTTTTACACAATAGATAGCTAATATCCAAGATGAAATTCAAATGCCTTCATTGAATTTAAACCAAGGTCTATAAAGCTTGGTCTATATATCTCTTTAGTCTCATCTTCTTCCAACTCTGCCACCCATACGATGTGTGTCAGTGATATGAACTGCTTGCAGCTTCCTGACTCATTGTTATCACCTTTGAATCCTTGCACATGGTGTTCTCTCTGCCCAGAGCATCTTCCTTACATCCCCTCACCCATCTGTGTCTAGCTAGTGACAGTCATGCATCTCTTAAAGAACAGGGATGCATTCTGAGAAATGCCTCCTTAGGTGATTTCATCATTGTGCAATCATCATGGAATGTACTTATACAGACCTAGATAGTATACCCTATTACATACCTAGGTTAGCTGGCGTAGCCTATTGCTCCTAGGCCATAAATCTGTACAGCATGTTAATGTGCTGACTACTGTGGGAAATTGTAACACAATGGTAAGTATCTAAACATATCTAAAAATAGAAGGGGTACGGTAAAAAAATGGTGTTATTATAATCTTATGGGACTTCTTCTGTTGTATATGCAATCCATTTTATAAAATTTTTTTTGGAGATGGGGTCTTGCTCTGGCTCAGGCTGGTCTTGAACCTGTGAGCTCAGGCAATCCACCCACCTCAGCCTCCCAAGTGTTGGGATTACAGGTGTGAGCCACCACACCCAGCCTTTGCAGTCCATTATTGACCAAAATATTATTACGTGATTATCCTCAACTTAGAGGCCATCTCCTTTTTCACTCCCAAGTCTTCCCTAACCATCCCTTCTTCCTCCAGACTGAATGAGCTATATTTTTTCTGTGCTTCCAGACTCCCTACGTTTTCCCTAACACAGTATAATGTTTCATTTACTTTTCTCTCTCGCTTGACTGAGATAACAAGGGCAGTGACTGAATCTGTTTTATGCTTATATTGCTTTTCCAGGGTTCAGCACAGCACTGCAATAGAATTTTCTGCTATTATAGAAATGTTCTATATCTATACTGCCCGATATTCTAGTTCTATATTGATACTAGCCCCATTAGCTACTGGAGCACTTTAAATGGAGCTAATGCAACTGAAGAATTGAATTTTATATTTTATTTATTTTAATTTATTTAATTTTATATTTATTTATTTATTTATTTAGAGACAGAGTCTCACTTTGTCATCCTTGTTAGAGTGCCATGGCATCATAGCTTACAGCAACCTCAGACTCCTAGGCTCAAGTGATCCTCTTGCCTCAGCCCTCCAAGTAGATGGGACTACAGGCACCTACCACACGTCTGGCTATTTTTAGTAGAGATGGGGTCTTACTCTTGCTCAGGCTGGTCTTGAACTCCTGAGCTCAGGCAATCCATCTGCCTTGGCCTCCCATTAACTTTATTTTTATTTTTTTTTTTTATTATTATTATTATTATTAGTATTAGTATTTTATTATTATTATAGATAAAAATATGCACCATAGATGTGGCCCAACCCATCACCCTCCCTCCACCCAAACCTCCCCCCTCCCTTCCCCTTCCTTGGTCCTCTCCTCATAGTCTT
>CAUYPK010082342.1:0-19091 GCA_963574355.1 Loris lydekkerianus
GCTATGTTTTTCTGCCATACAAAAAACAAAAGAGGGAATTGTTGGGCCCTGCCATGTGCCTGAGGCCTAGTGCAACTTCCCGAGCCTGACTAGAAGTAGATCCATCGAGCTACTTCCGCATAGCAACGACTCAGCAAGGCCTGGCCTGAAACTGCCTCTACCTAGATACAGCCAATGTGGTGCCATGCCACTGACCCGACCCTGTCACACACCTCATCCCCCACCTTCTTTCCCCGTCCCTTCTCTACAATAAAAAATAAAAAATAAAAATAAATCACTTAATATGAAAAAAAAAAAAAATCTGACAAAGGGCTGACAACTAGAATCTACACAGAACTCAAAGTAATCAATAAGAAAAGAGCAAACAATCCCATTTATACATGGGCAAAAGACTTCAACAGAAACTTCTCTGAAGATAGACAAATGAGCAACAAGACATGAAAAATGCTCATTGTCCCTAATCATCAGAGAAATGCAAATCAAAACCAATCTGAGATATCACCTCACCCTAGTGAGAATAGCTCATGTCACAAAATCCCAAAGCAGCAGACACTGGCATAGATGTGGACAGAAGGGAACACTTACACTGCTGTTGGGACTGCAAACCAATACAACCTCTGTGGAAAGAAGTATGGAGAATCCTCAAAGAGCTAAAAGTGGGCCTTCCATTTGATCCTGCAATCCCATCACTAGGTATCTACCCAGAAGAAAAAAATCATACTACCATAAGGACATTTGCAGTAGAATGTTTATTGTAGCTCAATTAATAATTTCCAAGATGTGGAATCAATCCAAGTGCCCATCTACCCATGAATGGATTAATAAACTCTGGTATATGTATACCATGGAATAGTATTTGGCCACAAAATAAAGATGGATTTCTATTAAAGTAAAACTTGGGTTTATATAGCAGATAGGGAAAAATTCTCTTCATCTGCCACAATCCCCCCTCCCCCAAATCATAGGTACATGAAGAATATCTGAAGTATTCCTAGTAATACCTGTAACACTAGGGAGAGGCTCTGTCAGTCCTTACCCACCAGGAGTCTTAGCTTCAGACAGTGTCCTCCTAGATGGAATGTTCAGGAATGAAGACAATCCATTTATGAGGACAACTGGATTACCTGAGATTTCAAAAACTATGGTATTAAACTATTAATACTATTAACTAAAACTAATTAATTAAACTATTGTATAATTATATTCATAGGTTTATATAATATAACTTGGTTTTTCAATTAAGAAAATGCCTCAAATTTGGAATTTTATAAAACTTAACGATATACAGATATTCCAGGTTAACAATACCAGTGTTCACAAACTATGTTGCTCTTGTCAGCAGAGCTGACACTGGTATGACGTTAGGGAAAAACTTTTTATTAGGATCTATACGATATCCAATATTTACAGCCTTCAGATTATATTATATTTCAGTGGGCAAATATTTTAAAACCAATCAACCTAATTATTTTTATCTGTTTGAGACCAGCCTGTGCAATATAGCAAGACCCTACCTCTACAAAATAAGGAAAAAATTAGCCAGTTATGGTGATGTGTGTCTATAGTCACACACTAGGGAGGATCACTTGAGGCCAAGAATTAGAGGCTGCAGTCCAGCCTGGGTGATAGAATAAGACCCTATATCTAAAAAAAGATTTAAATAAAAGAAATTAAATGTACGCAAGACAGTTCCTGGTATTACTAAACAGGGTTGCTAGCACATGTTATAGACAGATTAACAGAATAACAAATGGCTCTGAGACTAATAACTACAGCAAAAGTAGTATAACAAAATTGTATCGGAGGGGCAAAAACACTTTATCATGTGAATAGGTGAAAGAACTTGGAGAAAATAACAGAAGTTGGAGTATTTTTCTTCAAAAGGAGATAACAATCTGAATGTCTGATTATAGCCTTAAACCAGAAGGGTTTTAAGAACTTTTTTTTTTTTTAATCATAGGAAATAAGCCACAGAGAAGCACAAGGCTTTCCTTTCAATTGAGGATTAGCCTTGCTAGCAGGGATCAGTACCTATGTCCAGCAAAGATGCTAACCTTCTGGCTGCCAGCATCACATTAACTAGTGAATGAAGAGATAGACTCCAGGTAATTTTGGAAGTAATCTTAGTACATTTTCAAGTAATAGTAGTGCATATATTCTCTAAGAATCAACCGAACAAAAATCATACTAAATTGACCTGGTTTAGAAATATATACATGCATATATATTTACAAATACAACGTTAGCAATTGTTATGTTTTTAACCTGAAACTAAACAATGCCATTATTTTAAGTCTTCATTGCAAATAGTTTTTTTCTTAGTTAAAATAAGTCAGCATTAATAATTAAAATTTAGACTTATTGGTCTATTAGAAAAACAATACTTTTAATTATTAAGTACATAAATTCTCATTTCTGGTACACATTACTAATGAATGATCTAAATGCTTTAATAGGAAAGATTAATCACTGAGTAACTCAAAAACAAATATAGCGACTACTTTCTTCATACCACTCCATGGTAATTTTTAATTTTTTTTTTTGAGTAAGAAACTAAAAATTAGCCTGCTCAAAATGTCGCCCCATAGTGATAGTAAAGAAAGAGTTCCACTTTGCTGTCCAGTTTTAGTAGCAAGCTGTGAGTGGCCTCTACTGGCTGACCACAAGCTTCCTAAATCTCCTGCAATACTATCAGCTTCAAGAAAATAAGGACATGTCAGCATACGTTTATGTCAAATCCATTGTGTAAGAAGATCTCCTTTTTTAATAGTAAGCATCAAAGTAATATAATATACATGAAATGGTGTAAAAAACCTTATAATTTCATCCCACTGCTACATGCTTGGATTATATTGGGAATCTATATGTTCTCCAAAATTCTAATTGAAATATCATGATAGTCTAAATGTAAATTTTTCTCATGAAATTCATAACAAAGAAGTGACTATATTTAAAGATAACTGTTTTCTTGGGATTCATTTTGCATATACACACAGAAATTCTCAAAATTATGTGTGTATTTGGGCTTAGAAAATGTACTTTGGAGGCAAACACAAAAACAAACTTAAAAATCTTTGAAAGAACTTGTAATTTTTAAAAAGGAGTTAATACTTTATATAATGTCTTATGAAAATATTATCTTAGAAACATAGAAACTAAAAACAAGTTTAAAGATCTCTGTATTTTTGCACTTAAGTGTAGATTGAAGTAATTTCATGTTTGAAATAAAAGAGCAATTAAGAAGGCAAAACCTTGCTAGTTATTAAGAATTATTAATTTAGTATTCATGATAGAGAAAAAAAGTTTTAATTTTTGTTTAGCAGCTTTCTATTAATAAAAGCTTCTGTGCCTAGGAGAATTTATAATTTTTTACTTGTCAGTTTAAACATACAATTATATATTCTTCTTCCTTTATCCAATCTATTCACCTAAAATATATGCTATTTAAATTATTATCAAATATGCCTAAAGATGTTAAAAGGTGACTACATTTATTTAAAAAAAATTATCCTTCCTACATGTAACGATATTCCACTATATTTCAACCTTCATTTCAGAATTCAGCCCCATTATCTTGCCTGCTTGAAATTGTTCACAGGGTTATCCAGCTGACATATAAGATAACCCTCCATCTCACTAGACACCACTGGGATCTGACACACTGACCCCCAGTAAGCCCTTATGATTAGCCTGAAATACACAGCACGTAATGTAGCTCTTGCCGAGGAATTTGTTTATAAAAATCTTTTAATCTCTCTGGACATTTAAAATACTTTAAAAAGAAATGCTCAACTATTTTAAGGAATTTCATCCAATGAACAAAAATTCTAATGTATGTTTGAAGCATCCATTCCTGTTCCCCACAATTTTACAAAAGTTAACAAAGAAAAAGTCACATATATAGAAAACAAGCCAGAAAGAGTTTTCTCCTTGGAGCTTGGGTTACGCAGAGTCTATTACATAAAGAAGATTTAAAAAACAACAGTGATACTCAATAGTTTTCATTCCTAAGGAGATTTACAAAATATTGAAGCTTGATACATGCGAAATTAATGTTCTTCTTTCTAAAATTTTTTTTGGTAGTTAATGAGGTCAGTGGGCAACATGGCTGTAATGGTAATGATGAGATCCAGCAAACACACTTAGCTTTCCGGACAAATATTCTACATGTATATTAAAAAATTCATTTAGGAAGATAAGCAGACTAGGAAAAAATTTAAGTGCTTACTTATAAATTAATTATTTTGATACTCAAGATCATATGTTCAACATTTCCATAGCCAGAATTATTTTCTTCCTATTTTATTTAACAATGTATCACATCATCTGTTGGGCACACAACTTTTAAAACTGCATATTATTCCTACTGTTTTTCAAGTTGTTTTTATAAACTAGTTAATTTTTTCCTACTTTAACCTGATAATGTGTTTTATAAAATCTTAATTTACATCAAGGGCAAACACTTACAGCTCATTTTGATGATTAAAAGACTGTTTCTAAGACTCTCAAGGATAGATTGATAGTAATTTATAAGAGAAATGCTGATAGTTTCCACATTTAAAACTGATAACTTAATATGGATTACAGTTAGCAAATCAAACACCTATTATATTGCATTCTGTAGGCTGTTTTGAAGTTAACATGCAGGTAGACACTCAATCATGTGTGATGGCAGTTCAAGACCCAATTATGATGTTAACGCCACTAAACATTTCTATAACTAAAAATAATTTTTTAAGTGTGACTTGAGAATGGAGGGGGAAAGTACAAAACTACAACAAATGCAAAGTACTCTTTAAGATATAAATAAATGAGTGAATGAGGAAATGAAAGGTAATTAAATATTAGTTACCAGAGCGGTATTCTTGGTATATTATAATATGTACTCAATGAATGGGAACAAAACCCCCCTAAAAATAACTTGTGACTTTTAACATCCTTTGGCCAATATCTATTTTAAGTAAATAATTACTTCTACCAGTTTAAAGCTAACTCAGTGATTAAATATTCCAAAATTTGAGAGTCCGACAACGTGGATCTCATATTTTTGGAATTTTTAACAGTACAATTAGCTTTAAACTCATAGAAGTAAACATGTACCTCAACTCTAATTGCTTAACAGGATCAGTGAGCAGGCAGAAGTGGACATGTAAGGTCAGTCTGGCCAGTAAGAAGTACGTGGAGCTACTGGGTAAAGCTTGTAAGGAAAGTTCTTTGTGAGGGATCTACTTAGCTGGCACGTGCTTTGTCTCTTTTTTGAACTTCATGTAACTGGGATGTGGCAATAACACGCATTTTTTTTTTTTCTTTTTTTTTGACGAGGAGGGAAAGACCAAAAGAAACAAAAGCTTTCACCTTGACATCCTTTATCTGGGTAATCAAGCCAACAAAGGCCTTCACATGTCATAAGGGAAAAAACCAAACCAAACCCTCTCTTGTTCAAGCCAGTGTTATCTGAATATCTTGTTAGATGCACTAAGCAAAATCCCCCTAATAATAATAAAGTCAATTATACCTAATAAATTATACCTTTACTCTTAAAAAACAACATGCCCTCCAGTGGACCAGGAATCCAGTAAAAAGGGAGAAGACACGGAACATCTACATTTTATGTCTAGCACTATGCTAGGTGCTATGAAAGGTCCTATAGAATTGCATAACACAAATCCTACTAGCTAACATGTTGTAAGCTTAAAATAGATGAAACCAGTAAAGACTAAATCATTACTAAACTGTGTGCATTTAGTCATAACTATTATAGGGGTTCAAAAAAAAGATTAAAAATCATCAAAGACAAATTAGTAAATGCGTTTTTTAGAGATGAGACTAAAACTGGATGTTAGAGAGGGGTTGGATTTAAGCTGATGGACGGGGGAAAATATATGCATAAATGAGCTATAGATCAAAAGGCTATACATACATATGTACACACACACACACACATATACAGATGTACACACACACACATATACATATGTACACACACACATATACATACGTACACACACACACATATACATATGTACACACACACACACATATATACATATGTACACACACACATATACATACGTACACACACACATATACATACAAACACACACACACATATACATACGTACACACACACACACATATACATACGTACACACACACACACATATACATATGTACACACACACAGAGGAAAGGAAGGAATAAACCTGATTAGAAGTTCATAGGAAATGAAGTAGGGGTAGGTTGGATAAGCAGTGAATGTTCCGAAATCTAGGAATGTTGTTGATCCTGTAAAATAATCTATGTACAAGTATTTAAAAATTAGGTTAGATTATCCTGACTGGTTGATATCATCCGACTCCATTAGGAAAAGGTTGGCCATGTCAAAATAACAAAAAAAAAAAAACAAAAAAGGAAGGAAGGAAGGAAGGAAGGAAGGAAGGAAATGATGGGCAATGATGGGCTGACAGACGATAGTTTCATACGGAATCTCTGTATTTGCACCTTTCAGTAAATCCCTATTCCTTGTTGCTTTCTGGCTCCTATATTATGAGTTTGGAGGATTCAGAGTACAGTTTCTTTTTTGCACAGCAGGAAGAGGCATCTGACTATGATGGCTGGGAGCTTTCATGTGCCTCTTGCTCCTGCAATGCAGGAAAAAGAACTAAGGCTGAAGTAGGGGAGGTAAGCCAGAAACCAGCATTCTACCTGTCCCTACAAGGAAACTGAGGCACAGCAGAAGAGGTGGATGTCAAGTCTCTACAAGAGGCCTCACACTTGAGCTGGCATGTTGCCCAATATGGCACAGAAGCAAAAATGCTGCATTTTACTTGCAGCGTGGAAGAAGAGGCCAGATAGAGAGAATGGTGCTGTTTCTCCGAGGCCTAAGTGTGCTAGACAAGTGATCCAACAGATTCTGTAATCTCACGAGGACATGGGTAGGGGAGGACAATCTTGAGAGGCCAGGAAGCACGGGGGCATGAGGCTCAGACAGAGGCAAATGGCTGTGACCCATGGGCATCAGCCATGGGTGCCCATAACACCCCAATAGGCAAACTGGAGCCAGCCTTGCCTGAGTGAGCACAGCAGCAGGTTCAGAGCAGACCGGACGGGGCAGAGATCACCAAGGCAGAGCGTAGTGCACTGAGAAGGCTGGTGCATGGATCTCAGGTGACAGAGCCCTCATGGTCCCCCAGCCACACATGCTCCTCAGTGCCACCTTGAAGACAAGCAGATTGCAAGGGAATCTGAGTTGTTCAGGGAAACCGCTCATAGATAACTGTAGTAGGCAAATCTGTTTCATTTCTTGTTATGGTTGGGATATGGTCTTTTTGTGCCCATCAAAACTCAAGTTGAAATTTTGTTCCCAGTGTGGCCGTGTTGGGAAGTGGGGCCTAGTGGGAGATTTTGGGTCAGAGGGGCTGATCCCTCATGAACAGCCTGGTGCCTTTCTCACGCGACCGTTTTCCCACTCTGGTGAGAATGGATTAGTTCTACTGGGAGTGGATTAGTTCCTGGAGAATGGGTTGTTGTAAAGCCAGGACTCTCCTTGGGTTTTCTCTCTTCACACGTACCTGTGTCCGTTTGACCTTCTCTTCCATGTTATGATGCTGAACAAAAATTCTCACCAGAAGCCAAGGCCACAGCCTTGACTGTCACAGACTGCAGCACGTGAGCTAAATAAACCTCTTTCTTTTCCAAGCTACCCAGTCCTGGGTATTCTATTATCTCCACACAAAACAGACTAAGACGCTTCCTTGGACTGCTGTTCCTCCTCCCATGTACTTCTGTCCCCCTACTGTTTCCACACCTAGGAATAGTTAAGTGGAAGTTCATGAGAACTATCAAGTGTAGTAAATAACAAAGCCACCTTTACTTTTGCTGATGTGTTAAGTTTTCTGCCCACTACATTTACAAACTGATATCAACCCCAACGAATATACTCACAAATAGAAGAATTATCCTTATTTTAGAATAGATGGAAATCTGTGTGAGCCACAGCAAGTAGTAAAGCACTAAATACTAGTTTAAGCTTTGTCTTGTTCTGCAGCAAAATAACACATGACATATATCATACTTTTCAATTCATAGGTTACAAAAATCAACTATGGTGAAGATAGAGCTTTTGTGATAATCTAGAAAATAAAGTTATATGGAGTCCTACCGGTAATACTTGCTATACAATGCAGTGTTCACAATGGCATATAGCATCCACCAGGTTTGACAAAATAAAGTGGAATTTATGGATTTCATCAATTTCTTTTCTCCAGTATAAAGTAGTTCTTAAGAATAGAACAGCACAGTGATGAAAGTGTAGGCCCTGAAGCCAGATTGCCCGGGTCCAAATCCTAACTCCACGTTTCACCTCTGTGACCGTCTCAATTTGCTCATCTATAACATGGGAGGATCAGAGGGCCTATTTTACAGAATTATTATGAAAGTTAAATAAAATCATTTGCATGTATAACAGTGTCTACTAGCTACCATTATTTGTTATGTTTCACACTTTACTGCAAGATGACACAATGAATGTTAGAACTGATGTGAGCGAGAGTAAGAAGTTTGATAGGGCTGGCAGGACGACGGGGCAGTGCACGGTGCTTATTCCTGGGGCCCTCACCACTCTCTTCAGTGTTAACTGAAACAGTCTTGGTGAGGTTTGATAAAAATCAAATGAATAACTGCTTCTCATTATACTAGAAATGCAGGTACATATTAAGTTTACAAAACATACCGAATTTAAAAGAATACTTTTAAAACTAAGTTAGAACCTCACTGTACTCAGACTGAATCACAAAACTTAATTCAATAATTTCCACCAAGACATTATTAGTGACTATATCGGCTGATAATTCTGATGCTTTTCAATTAGTGTAAAGGTCATGAGTTTAAATAAAATAGAGTTAAGTATTTTATCTATAATCATGGTCTCTAAATTGAATGTTTTACAGCTGATTTGCTTTTCTTGGCTAATTCTAAGGGCCTGAAAGAAACTGGAACTGGCAGACCAGTCAAATACACAGTATTGGAGGGAATGTAAGGAATGCAGCTTCCTCCGATGCCCAGTTTCTCTCTCTGTCTCTTTGTCTCTCTCTCCTACACACACACACACACACACACACACACACACACACACACACACCCTTTCTTTGAGTTGAACAAAATAACAATGGAGAACCTGGAAGGCTTCTCTGACCACACACAACAAAAGTAATTTCTCTCTGCACTTTGAATTTCTGCATTTCTTTGTGTCTTTCTTGTGACCCTTAACAGACTTCCTCACATTAAATTACACGTATGTTCATCTGTCTTATCTAGAATAACATACATGCTTCTCAAAAACAGAGGGTGTAGCTAATTCACCACTGTAACTGCCGTCAGGGTTTGGCCCATTTGCCTCCACTGAACTCCATGTTGAATAAGTCAAAGCATAAATACTATTCATGGAAGCTGAGCAGCATTTTGTGATAGTCATAAAACTCAGTGTATACCCCAAGTAATTCACAAACAGGTTAAATACTGTAGTCTTTCAAAAAATCTGTATGTGTGGTCTAGAAAGTTCGCTGCCACCTGTCCAATTAAAACTATTATAAAATCAATTCCATAAAATTCAATGGTACAAAAAAAAAAAAAAAAAAGAACCAACCTGGCAGAATGCAGAGAATAAACTTAATAAATACATTTTTCTAGATGTTTTGCATAAAGAGTAATTCATAATTCTACTGTCCTTATTAAACTCTTAGATCATTTTCCCACATATTGGTCAAAACAGAGAAAGAAGAAGAATACACCGTTAGAAGAATTCTCTGACACAAAGGAAGCTGTCAAGAACAAGCATTGCTCTTGGACTACGGTAGGATGTCAAATGCTCTCAAAATCTATTCTAGAAGAAGACGCCCATAGAGCAAGAGTTGCGTCTAAGCAACAGTATAATTAAGAAACTGGAAATCACCAATTATTTCTTGAAGTGCTCCACAGAATTAACTATGAGTTCCACGGACGTTAAACCTCACCATGGAATCTGCAACAATGAGATCTCTTCCAGCGTGGCCAGCCCGTGAAACGCTGACATAATGTCACTACCACTCCTCTCTGCTGGATGGGCACACAAACAGAATGCCAAGTAGCACACTCGCCTGGGCTGTCAGCAACTCCGGGAGCGCAGGTACTGTCTTATCCCTTTCTTTTGTCCTCTGTGATTAACCCAGTATGTACTCAGTCAACAGTAGCCATTATTATTGATTTCAACAAAAATTGATTGAGCACTTCCTATGTGGCAGGGACTCTCAGAAGCTGCATATAAAATATTTCAAATGTTCACAGCTCTGCAAGAGTCTAATTATTTGTCTCAGTCTTACAAATGAGACTCAGAGAGATTAAAACAACTCACCTAAGGCTTCCAACCTAACAAGTAGCACAGCCATTCTTTCAGTGCAGAAATACGTGGTTCATTTACTCACAAAAAATTACTGAGCCCTTTTTACGTGTCCTGATCAAGGAAGAGGTGAAGGTACATTGGTAAACAAGACTGACCAGGCCCTGCGTGTATGGTATTGACATTTTACTCTAGGGAGCCACAATGAATAGAACAAGCAAACAAATACACCAGAGCACTGCGTTATAGTCAATATGAGTAAGGAAGTAAGAAGGTAGTGGGGAAGTGGGTCCCCAGTGGACCTGACTCCTGAAGGATGAGACAGAGTAGCCAAGCAAAGGGTAAGAGAAGTGGAAACAGTTCTAGTCTAAGGAAAATAGCATCTATAAAGGCCTGGAAGCAAGGGTGAGTTGACACATTCAAGGAGTGGGATGAAGTGTTTGTACCCGGGGGAAGAAAGGTCCAGGATGAGAGGTCAGAGCAGAAAGGGGGCAGACCATCTCAGAGGCCCTAATTTTAAAAAGTTGTTTTCTTTTCTTTATACAGCAGTTTTCAAAATTTTCATATTTAAAAATAATTGAGGACTCAAAAGAGCTTTTATTTATGTGGATTAAAACTATTGATATTTACTATATTGGAAATTGAAACTATGTTAATTTTTAAACCCACGAATAAGCAAGCACACAATTTCTGGAGACTGTGGAAAATACCGCCACGTGGTTGGGAAAGAATAAGAGTGAAAAGGACAACCAGTATTTTAGTATTATGAAAACAGATTTTTTCCTTGTGGATTCCCTGAAAGAGTCTCAGAGATTCCCAGAGGCTTCCGGACCACACTTTGGGAAGCACTGATGTATGCTGTGGCTGTCCAAGAATGGTTCCCAGACTAGCAAGCAGCATGAGTGTCCCTTGGAAACTTGATAGAAATAAAATTCTCGGGCTTTGCCCCAAACCTACTGAATTAGAACCTCTGGGGGGTGATTCCCAGCCATTTGTGTTTTCAAAAGCTCTCCAGGTGATTTAGACACACTCTAAGTTTGAGAACCACTGTTCTATACATTACTGAAGAAGGCAGGAAAAAGTGGGAAAATATGAACCGGAAGGTTACATGAAATGCTTTTAAAGAATGCAAAAATTGGTTGTTATAAGCATAAGTAAATGCAGAGAACAGTAACAACATCACTCTGCAACAAGGACAATCAGCAGAAGGGTGACTTACTTTTCAACAATGCCTTTTAGACTGAATGGAAATTTAAAAGGCACAACTGGAAATACTGACAGATTGTACAAATACATACGGTGGCAAATCCAAATGTCCATCTTCATGAGTTAACAATATAAAGAGTGTTTAAGTGACAATCTTCTTAGACATATGAATCCACGCAAATAATAAATGATAACAAAGGTGCTAGCCAAGCCAATATATTTATGAAAAAAAGGTAGTATTTATTGAATAACAATTTCTGTTCCCACAAATAATTCTCCCATAAATAACTCCATATACCTTGTCAAGCCTTGTTAAATGGTACAAAGGAATAAACAAATGAATTCATTTGGTTATGCCTATTAATACTTTAATTCATTTATAAACTGTCACTATGTACCAAATAATATTTTTATTTCTTATAGTATACGTACCCACATATATATGTATGTTCTAATCACTACATGTAACTGTATATTTTAATTAGCTATTTACGTATCTGAACCTTTCATTGACTACAAGCATCTAGAGTACAGATTTTCAAATGATGTGCTGTGAGAGCACCTTAGGTATACCATGGAAATTTTTAAAGATCATTAATTAAATTAAATTATTTTTAATAGCTGTTCAATGCACAGTAAGGACACTCTTTTTTTTTTTTTTCGCTTTTTTTAATCAACATAATTTAAGTGTCCTGCAGAAGTTTAACTACAGGTTCTCAAGTGTGCTGTGAGATAAAAAAGGTTGATCTAGAGAGGTTGGGAACTATGTCTTATTCAACTTTGTTTTTCTTGTACATATTGCTCAGTGTCTGGTACCTGGTAGACATTAAATAAAACAATATCCAATTGTTTTAAGTATTCTTTATCTTGATATTTACATTGAAATGTCCACAAAGGTCATGCCAGATACCTGTTTTCAATCACATATAAATGAAACCTAGGCATACATGTTTTCACTGGGCCTTTGCTTATTGAATATATACATGTATATATACACACACACATATATGTGGTAAATGACAGTGGGGATAACAATATGTAAACTCTTTACACTCTTTCTTCCATTCATTAAACTCTTTACAGTCTGTTAAAAAGAACATAGGATGTCTAAAGATACGAAAAGGTCGCAGTCAGTATGCTCTGCACCCACCACCAACTGGCCAAAACAATAATTCATTGTCCTCTTCAACTTTGGTACCATTTGACTTCTTAATTCTCAGAGGGTGATGACCAGAGGCCACATGATCATGCAGCTGGATAGGGTACAAAATTTATTGCAACACAAGTTGTAAAGGTACCAGCTATAGTCCACTCATGGTATTATAGATGCCTGATTCAGTTACTTACCTAAACTTGGCATTAAATAATTAGAGGTTAGTATGGGTGTTAAAGTTATACTGTCTTGTTCAAATTCATGCTTTGCTATCTCCTGGCTATTTAGTTATTTCATTTCTCTTATGTTGCCTTATGTGCAAAGGGTCAATAATGGTAAAACCTGTTTCATAGTGCTATTAGGATTACATTAGTTAATAAATATGAACTGCCTGGAAAAAATGCCTGGCACATAGTAAGGGCTCAATAAATGCTAGTTTTTATTCATAGTAGCATATCTAGATTTTATAGCCCCAATCTGCTTTACCAACAGGCTTGATATTTCATTTCAGACCTAGGAATTAGAACTACTCACTCTTTTGTTGCTGGTTTAGTTCCAATCAAGTGAGTTAATCGATTGAAATAGAATAAATAACTTGCTCTGTATTGGACTGTTACCTCAATGTCAAGTGTCTACTTATTCCACTCCAGTTGATACTGAATTAAGTCTAATAAGGAGGAAGTTATTATTTTCTTTTCAGGATTATGTAAAAGATTAAGTCAAAGCTCAAAAGGCTGTTTAAAAATGCATCATATTTTGCATATTTGTTGAATGAGGAAATAGACAACTAACTCAGGTTTTAGCGGAGTACCCAGGACACTAGGACTTGGAACTAAAGATCAGCACGGAAGGAATGAGCAGCCTACCATGAACTCCAGCAACAGATCCACTCCACAACCTCTATTGATTTCAGCTTTCAAAAATGTTTTAATTCCTTTTAACTTCACCCACCCATTCTTACTCCTGAAATCATTTAAGCTGACTTTGGGTCTTATATTGTATTTCTCTGATTTACCACAAACCCTGCAGAACTTTCTGTTTGTATGAGTCATAGCTTAGGCTTCCTTATACAATTAGCAAAACTACAAACTCGCATGTGTATCCTTATAAATGAAAAACTTGCTTGACTATAGAGCAAAGCAGGTACTATATTAAAATACATATATTAAAGATGCAGTAGTTCATAACAGTGATATATTAGTGAAAACAACAACAACCTTGCCAGACAGTGAGACGAAGGTACCACATCTGCAAACTAACTTATCAGAATATTGAGATATTTCCCAGAGTGATACCCTTTGCCATCCATTATTTTTGCTACACACGTATTTTTGTGGAAAGTGCATTAATTCTCTTAGTTTTAACCATCATCTCTACATCAACTGGTCACACATATACACCTTTCTCATCTGAAGTTCCATACCATAACTAGTTACCTACTTCCAGGAACCTTTTGTCCCCTTTTGCAAATGCTAGAATCACCTCAAATTCCTTATAATCCCATTATAATTCCTTCCAAATTAGTTTCTTTTCTTCAAGCTCATTTTTTAGCTTCTATTTATTTACTTACTTACATTTGATCCCTGGCTAATACCAACATTTTCCTTGCAGGGTGCAGTGGCTCACTCCTGCAATCCTAGCACTCTGGGAAGCTGAGGCAGGTGGATTGCCTGAGCTCATGAGTTGACCAGCCTGAGCTAGAGCGAGACCCAGTCTCTAAAAATAGCTGGGTATTGTGGCAGGTGCCTGTAGTCCCAGCTGCTTGGGAGGCTGAGGCAAGAGAATCACTTGAGCCCAAGAGTTTGAATTTGCTGTGAGCTGTGACATAAGGGCACTCTACTGAGGGTGACAAATTGAGACTCTGTCTTAATAATAAAACAAAAACAAAAACAAGAACATTTTCCTAGTGGCACAGGTGGGAAATTTGGGGCATCATCTAACTTACAGCATGGTATAGAAGAAAGAACAAGTGCTTTGCAGTGAGAAAAAAGAACCTTGGCTCAGCCACACATTAATTATAAAACCTACCTATGTGAATTAACTTACCCAGTGCCTCAGTAGTCTCATCTATAAATTAGGTTTTATGCTGACCTCATAGATTTTCTTTAAGGATTGAACAGAGAAAATACATAGGAAAAACTCGCAGCCACAACACTCTGGCACACAATAGGCACACATACTGAATATCCTTTTTTTTTTTTTTTTTTTTTGCAGTTTTTGACCGAGGCCAGGTGTGAACCGCCACCTCTGGTATACGGGGCCGACGCCCTATTCCTTTGTGCCACAGGATGACCGCCCGATCATTTTCATATAGATTAGAAATCAAAAAAGAGTATTCTGGGGCTATTCCTTTTCTCTGAATTTCCTCAGCCCTTTGCTCCTTCCATTAATAAAGCACTTACCCTACCACATTATGTTAAGTTCAGGTCTACTCTGCTATGTAGCAAATCCTTTGACAATAAGGCCTGTTTCAATTAATCTTTGTACCTGTCTCTTTAAGACAGTATATGCACATAGTAGGCATTCAATATGTTTGCTAAATTGAAATTAATTCACTTAAGAGATCTGAGATGGGCAAAACACATATAAGTCTATTTGCTTTGGACGAACAACAGGTATTTATAAAACCCTGTCCTTCCCCACTACCCTCTTACTACTATCATTATCTTAATGTTACTCAAGATATTAAAATAAAGTGGTAAAAGAATGATCACTCCAGTAAATGAAGCCACTTAGATTTCATAGTCTAAGTATGGTGGAACAAAAGGGTCCAATTCATCAAAGGACAGTCAAACGATTTAGGGCTTCAATATCCATTTAGATCAAATTTAAAAAAAAGGAAATGTTTTAATTAGTTTGGTAAATACAACTTTTCCCACTAATTTAGTAATTTGGATAATTCCAAAAATTTCAAATTTCCATTAACATAGAAATTTCATCCTTCAAGGATTTCTCAGTGCAATTCACATGTTTATTATTTTAAACATGAAAAAACTTAAAGACAATAAACAAATTATAATATCTAAGTACATCACATACTTATTTCCTTCAGCCATAAACAATGGACTTTTAATTATACAAATGGACTTTATTTCTTCCTTTCCGGTGTTCCTTATTTTCAGACTGTATGAAGAAGAAATAGGCATCTATTACCTTAGGCTTACCTTTGCATCATAAAAACAGATTGATTCTGCCTTAGATGAATTCAGGTGGTTACCCCAAACCAGGAAGTTTATATTTTTTTAAAAGAAGTTTGAACTCAAGAAATTTTACAAGAGAGATTATTCAAGAGATTTAAAAGTTGTGCTTTTGTAGCAATTCCAACATGAGTCACATTCTTTGAGTGAGTTCATGACAGGTAAGCTGACCATTCCCACCTCAATATACTTTTGAAAAGCCATTACATCAACATAGTTTGAGATTTTCAGATTCTATAAATTTGGGGGTAATATTAATAAAATGATGTTATGTTTATTTTAGTGGCAGAAATTTACTTTAATAGCTTCAAAAATACTTTCGTCTTGTTTCGTCTTGTTTGTAGAACATTAATAGCCTGAAGGGTCACTTAATATTTTAAGTTATACTTTCCTGGATTTTATGGGAAAAATAATACCGCTGTGTTACATTTTCACATTTGCACATACACAAGGATCTTAGGACAAATCTTTTGCAAATGTCAAGGGTCTACTGTAATTGTTTCCCGTGTGCCCACTGAAACTTAGCAAATGGGTAACATCCTGACCTCTCCATTCTGTATGGCTTAGGTTTTAGGGTTACGCGCAGGAAGAGCACAAGAGCTGAACCTTAAAAGTTATGATGGGAGTAAATCCTAGGCCACGTGCATTTTTTTTTTTTTTTTTAAACCAATAGCCTTTTCAGGTTTGCTATAGGCCAAGTTAATATTCATCAAAACTATACTTAGCAATGTTTGGTCCTAATTTTTCACATTATGAAAGCCATACTGTCAAAACATAGGGATACATTCCTGCCAATGACTTATGCTGACTTCCATCATCACTCCCTTTACCAAATCACTTTCCAGTAGCCTTTACTAATCCGAAAGCAGGTAAGAAAGTGTACTCCTGAGGGCAAGATTTGCAATTTGGGATGTGGCTGTGGATACAGTGCATGGTTTTAAACTTAAAAATTTTGTGTGTTGATAATTGAGTTATTCAATAGGTGAAAGTTATTTAAGTTCAAATTCCATAGAGGAGGACATTATCAGAAACATTTCTTTTCTGTATAAGTCAGGGAGAAAAACACTCCCAAACATTGCCAAGTATGAGTTTAAGTGTAATACATTAAGGCTAATTTCAGAATGGGAAGCATCTCAATATTCTTCCAAAATGTAAACTCTATTATGAAGAAACAGTCATTTTCTCAGTAAAAGAAGGATCATTAACTTTAAATCAAGGACGAGTTTATGTGATTGAAATAGTATACGTTTGCTGAATTTGCTATCTGGAGAGTCTATCAACACGACTGAAATGGACCAACTACTTGAAATTTGAAAAGGGCAATGTCCCCCTTGTTCCCTAGGTACTACACAATGGCAGGTCAAACTTTTGTTCCTCTTGTCCTACAAACAATTTTCAAGCACACGCTCAATAAATAAATTTGGTCTCAGCACTCCCAATCAGTGCTGCACAATCCCCTCAGTAGCAGACCTATGATAAATGGACTTATTTTCCCAAATCAAACACTTGAATTTAAATTCAGATGAGTTAATGCAAAGGTCAACATTGTAATCAGTTCTTTTGATCTTTATAGAATTTCTGGAGTAATACATAATAAATCTGAAACAAGGCAATTTGCAGCTCTGTATGTGTGGCTGGCAATAAAAATCTTAACGATCAGAGCCTTTATGTACTTAGGGAACGTTTTATCGTAATGGCTGTGGTGAGGGCTTCAATGCATAGGAAACAATGGCAATACATAAACCCTGAAAGATTTGATTTCCTGATTGTTTCACAATTTATTTATAGATATATTTATAAAAAAACTTAATGAATATACATTTATGCCTACTGTTTCTGAAATCATCACTACTTTTATAATAATCTCCTAGTTTTGAGTTAATATATTGGACATAAAATGGTTTAGGATAAAAATTAGCATATCAGGTTTAAACAATTTTTTTTTCACTATCTCAATTAGAATTACATTTCTTTAAGGTTCTTTTTACACTAAAAAAGTTTTTTGGGGGAGGGTAGCTACTTAAAAATTAAGTAGTATGCTTGACTTTTATGAATGATGAGCAAAATCGATTATGGTACAATCACAAAGAGGTTCAAATCATCTTTAAAGCAAAATTTAAAGAAGAAAGGAAAAGAGAGAGGGAAGAAAAACACGAACAGAAAGTAAGAGCCGCACAGCTAAATGCCACCTCGGCCACTGGCTGTGGAGCACTACTGCGGAGTGTGGCTTCAGGCTGTCCCCATGCCTCACATGTCTTGGAGCCCTCTGATAACAGTTTATGCTAAAGCATCACAGTCATATATCATTCAATAAAACACTACGTGATTATGGGTGAAAGTAACATGAATTTTTATACTGATAGCAGTAATTGCTCATAGCCCATTCATTTTTTAAAAAATTATATATTTTTTCTTTTTAGCAATACAGGAGTAATTACTCCTCTGTAAACACTAAAACTACTTTGTCAACTTTATTACACTAAATTGCACACTGTTTGCACAATAGCCCTTCCCTCTACAGCAGTGATTTTCAACTGGTGTGCTGTGAAAAGAAAGGTATGCCCTGGAAATTTTTAACGACCATTAATTAAATTATTTTCAAAAGAAGTTCAAAGTATAGCATTTTCTTTTCTTTTATTATTATTATCATTATTTGTGTTTTTTTGCAGTTTTTGGCTGGGGCTGGGTTTGAACCTACCACCTCCGGCATATGGGGACGGCACCCTACTCCTTTGAGCCACAGGCGCCGTCCATTTTCTTTTATTTTTTACTCTTGTCTTTATTCAACATAATTTAAGTGCATCATAGCAGTTTAACTATAGGTTCAAGTGTGCTGTGAGATTAAAAAGGATGAAAAACACTGCTGGTGGGTCAATTCTGAATCTAATTCATGTTTTGGTGGTAAACAGGTTTCAGTGAGTACTTTAATAATTCAAGATAATCCTTTTAATGAAATTAATAACATGAAAAAACATTTTTATTTCTAGCAGTTCAGGGACTTCGTATTTATATCCGTCTTTTTCTCCCTCTCTCCCTCCCTCCTTTTTTTTTTTTTTTTTTTTTTTTTTTTTTTAAATACCGGGGCGCTCACTCGATATGACTCCCGGCCCCCGCCCATGGCCAGGGTGGGGAACATTTAAAGTTGGTGTCCCAGGAATTTGGT
>CAUYPK010082343.1:0-17000 GCA_963574355.1 Loris lydekkerianus
AACTATAGCTTTCACATGAAGGCTATAACCCAACTATACCACAAGACTATGAGGAAAGGACCAAGGAAGGGGAAGGGAGGGGGGAGGTTTGGGTGGAGGGAGGGTGATGGGTTGGGCCACATCTATGGTGCATATTTTTATTTATAATAAAAAAAAAATAAAAAAGAAAAAAAAACAAACAAACATCTTCTGCTATTTCTTTTCTCAGGATTGTGTGGTTCTCCTTGTAGAGTTCCTTTATGTCATTTGTTAGGTATTTTCCCAGGTATTTCATTTTCTTTGTAGCTACTGTGAAGGTTATTGTGTCTTTGATATGAATCTCAGCTTGACTATTATTGGCATACACGAAGGCTAGCGATTTGTGGACATTGATTTTGTATCCTGAAATGTTACTATATTTCTGGATCACTTCCATGAACCTTGTAGTTGAGACTATGAGGTTTTCTAAGTATAAGATCATATTATATGCAAAAAGCAAGAGTTTGACCTCCTGTGTTCCCCTTTGAATATCCCTGATAGCCTTCTCTTGCCTGATTATATTGGCTAGAACTTCCAGGACTATGTTGAATAGCAGTGGCAATAGAGGACAACCTTGTCTGGTTGCAGTTTTAAGTAGAACACTTTCACTTTTACTCTAATCAGTATTATATTAGCTGTGGATTTGTTGTAGATGGCCTCTATCAGTTTAAGAAATGTCCCATCTATACTATTTTCTTGAGTGTTCTTGTCAAAAAAGGATGCAGAATTTTGTCAAATGGTTTTTTTGCATCTATTTCAGAGGATCATATGGTCTTTGTTTTTTGCTTCTATTTATATGGTGAATTACATTTATGTATTGATGTATGTTGAAGTAACCTTCCATCCCTGGGATAAAGCCCAGATGATCATGATGTATAATTTTTTTAAGCTGAATTCTGTTTGCTGGGATTTTATTGAATATTATTGCATCTATAGTCATTAGTGATATCAGTCTGTAGTTTTTCTTTTTGTTGGCTCTTTTCTGGTTTTGATATCAGAGTCATATTTGCTTCATAGATGTGTTGGTGAGGGTTCCTTCCTTCTCTGTGTTTTGGAATAGCTTCTGCAATATAGGTACGAGCTCTGCTTTGAAGGTTTGGTAGAATTCTGGTGAGAAAGTATCTGGGCCAGGACTTCTCTTTTCTGGAAGATTTTTAATTGTTGTTGCAATTTTAATGCTTGATATCGACTTGTTCAAAATTTCTAATTCTTTCTGGTTAAGTTTTGGAAGGTATTGTGATCCCAGATACTGGTAAACTTCTACATTTTCAAATTTCTGGGCATAGAGTTTTTTGAAGTAGTTAGTGATGATCATTTGTATCTATGTGATGTAAATTGTTATTTCCCTTTTTTGTTTCTGATTGACGTTGTTTGCATTTTACTTTCTTATTCTAGTTACTCTGGCCAATGGTTTATCTATTTTATCAATCTTTTCAAAAAACTAACTTTTTTTTCCTTTGCATCTTTTTTAATTGGGTTATTTGAGGGTTTTTTTGTTCTTTTGCCATTAAGTTGTAGAGGTTTCTCATATATTTTGAATATATAAGATAAGTGGTTTGCAAATATTTTCTCCTACTCCATAGTAGGTTTATATGGTTGCCTTATAATTTTGGCAACCATATCAAGGCAACATAGGTTGCCTTATAATTTTGTTTACTGTTTCTTTTGCTGTGATAGAAGCTTTTGATTTTATGTAGTCTTAAAACTAGATGTTTTATATAATTGTTTATTTTAGCTTTTATTGCCTATGCTTTTGATGTCATATCCAAAAAATCTTTGTCAAATTTGTTTCAAGTTGATTTTTGCATATGGTGTAAGATAAGGGTCCAAATTCATTCTATTGTATGTGTATATCCAGCTTTTCCAACACCATTTATTGAAGAGACTATCATTTCCCCACTGTATATTCTTGGCATCTTTGTTGAAGATTAGTTGACCATGTATGCAAGAGTTTATTTCCGGGATCTCTATTCTGTTCCATTGTTCTATGTGTCTATTTTTATGTCAGTACCATACTATTTTGAATGCTATAGCAATGTAATACAATTTAAAATCAGGGAATGTGGTGTGTCCAGCTTTGTCCTGTCTTAAGATTGCTCTGGCTATGTAGGGGTCTTTTGTGTTACATACAAATTTCAGGGTTTTTTCTATATCTGTGACAAGTGCTGTAGGAATTTTGATAGGGACTGCATGAATCTGTAGAATACTTTGGGTAGTATGGAAATTTTAACAATATTAATTCTTCTGATTCATAAACACAGGATATCTTTCCATTTATTTGTGTCTTCTTCAATTTCTTTCATCAATATCTTATAGTTTCAAATATACAGATCTTTCACCTCCTTGGTTAAATTTATCCCTTAGTATTTTATGATTGTTGATGCTACTGCAAATTGTAAGTAGTCTGTTGATGTCCTCCCTTGGCTAGATTTCTGCTCCTTCCTCTACCTCCCTTTACCTATGACTCAGAGCCCAGGAATTTGCTTATTAAATGTGGACTTGTGTTCTATAAGCTTTTTAAATGTAAAATCAAAGCTAGAGCAACAAAGAAATCTCTTTCGGCCAGTGTTGTGGGAGAATAGCTTATTCTGTTTAGCACTGTGGGTGGTGAGTGGACTAGAGTGCCCAGAAAGCTTGGGTGGCTCAGCTTTGCCTTTCCTGGATCTCTGTAAGCCAGTTATAAACCTCTGCTCTGGCCTCTATCTGTAACTGCACTCTGATCTGGCCTTAAGCAAAGGTTTTCCCTGCTTCCTATCAAGGCTAGAAGCTGAGAGGTATCCTGGGAAGAAGAGGCTGAGGCAGTGGCCCTGTAAGTTCTGGAGCTGGGTTAAAGTCATGGAAGTCAACAGATAGAAAGGCTTACTAGTGGTCGCTTCCAGTGGAAACAGCTTGCAGAGGGAACTGAGCCCTTATCAGTCCCCAGGATTTTTAAGAGGAAATAGTCACTGAAGGGCAAAATTTGAGTCCCCACCACTACTGGAGTTCTGGCTCCCTGTAAATTTAAGTGATTCTGCCACTTAGACCTGTGTGACTGTCAACAAGTATCTTAAATGCACTCTAAATTTTCTCATCTGTGAAGCAGGTACACTACTACCTATCACTGCAGCTGTGTGGAGTAAAGCAAATTAAGTATATAAAAACGGGGCAACAAATGTTAGTTTCTTAAACTTTATCCCGGTCTCAATCATCACACCCATTTTTGGAAGAAAACTGTTGCTTCAGACACTGCCTTCAACTACCAACCCGCCTCTTTGGCCATTCTCTATTTTGTTCTATATTCTTTGACTGGGTTGATCAGGAGTATAGAAAATATAAGGAGTGTCCTGAACAGGTAAGGGTCTATTAGAGTTGAACAGCTTTGATTACAACTAGCGTGGGTAATATGAGCATATTAGCGTGCAGCAGAGTAAGCACTGGGATGACAGGGCCATGGAGGGAAAGAACCAAGCCTCAAAGTGGGTTTGACTTTAATACTTCCAAGAGAGACTTGCCGGTCCTGATCCTCTTCTATTTTTCCTCTCTAAAGACTGAGAGCCCCAGTTGGGCCTGTGGGTATGGGGAAAGCAGCTACAGCTGTTCAAAGAAAGAGTACAGTAGTTAGAATTCTTTGGCATCCATGAGAATGCACTTTGAAGATCTCTAACTACAGGAAGCATAACTGACTAAAGGCCTTGGCTGCTGAATCTATCCCCGCATTTGCACTGAGGTCACTCCTGCTACACAGCAAAGATACTAAGATAGACCCATTCTTGGGAGGCATGGAATTCTTCTGACTGTTGACTGACCTGGGCTTCACGAATCCCTGATGGCGTTTCCAAGCCTTTCTTAGAGTGGAGGGCAAACAAGAAGCTTCTACCCAACTGTCCTCCCATTCTCCTTCACTCAGAGTCAGACTTATATCCCAGTCTCATAGGTCTCCCAGCCTTCCCAGTCTCCTCACAGTCTGTTCCAATTTCTCTTGATAAATCTTTACACATTTACTCTAATTTTATTGTCAGCGTCTATGAATTCCCAGACCAGCACAAATTCTGACCATTTTGAGTGAACTCAAATGTACTGGCCTGGAGTCTGGACTTGTATTTAGGGTCTTGTGGAATGAGAAGTCTTAGATCATCTTTAGAAAACATTGTATTTCTAAACATTGGAGAAGTATCCCTAAGATTTGGAGATATTTTGTGAATGATCCAAATCTATTGCCCTACTTTACTTCAAATCAATATCTCAAAAAAATAAGTTTCTTTCTTTTTTTAATGCTCCAACTTAATATCTTATATGCCTTCTTATGGAAGAAGATCTTTCTTTAACTGTAGCATTGCCTAAGAAGCACCGTTTCCTCATGTTTTCCATCTGGAACTTAGAGTCAGAGAAATCTAGCTCCAGTTTGTCAAAGTGGAAAAACTATTAGACAAATTCCTATACTGTCCATGATCTTCCTTCAGCTTTTCTTTTTTTTGTGACTTCCACTTTTCTCTGTTTCTTCAGTTTCGTTCTTCAGAATTTGAAGTGTTCAGGTTCTTCTAAAAAGACAACAGTGTAATGGAGAAAGAGTGCATGTGTGTGTAAGCGCACATGCATGTATATGAAAAAAGACTTGGGAAGAGGGAGAGTGGGAGAGAGAGATAGAAGGAGAGGGAGAGTGTGTGTGAAAGTGAGACATCTCTATGTAACTTGTTTCCAGCTTTGCTGGCACTTTCCTCACACACAGTGCTAGGTAACACACATGGTGACCTACTTTTGCAAGAAGGCTCTTCTGGAGTCAGTCTTCTTTGCCTTGCTTCTTTACCTGGGATGGGTCTGCTACTAAATGAAAAATACAAATGTAAGGAACAGAGGATCTGTGGATCTGGTATTGTTACCAAATTACAGAAATTTTAAGATTGAAAGGGCATTCTAGCTCTTAGGTTTGTGTTGACAGAAACATCCCATAAATTTGAAACTTAATCACTTATAGCACCTCTGAGGAGGGATTTAGGCTTAATCTTATCTCCAGCCCTATCTGGAGAAGCCAGGATGCTTTGTCCAAAATTCTGGACTCCATTAAAGCTAACCCTGTCCCCACCAGTGGCCTCCACTCTCTTCTCTTTCTCCTCCTGAGGCTTTTAGCCCAGGCCAGGCCAGCTCCTTTAATAGCTACCTCTCCTCCTCCCCTCTCCCCCAAACTCCCTCTTTCCTGCCTCCTCTTCCCTTAAGTGATGAAAACCCCACCTCTGTTGACCTATAGTCTTTTAAGAGGGTCCTGAGATGCCCCTTTGAATTCAGGTGGAGCCCTTCCAGGCATCCAGAAAATGACTATGAATCAAGTTGTTTGTGTTTTCTGGTTCTCAGATCCTTTGAGGGCTTAAGGCTCTCTTTATTTGAGGTGGTTCTGAGGTATTTGCTTCCCAGGTAGCCTCCTGGCTGCTAGTGTTTTACTCAGAGCTTTTGGTTCTGTTTTGGTGTTTTTATCCCAGCATATACAACTTCTCTGCTGAGCTTTCTGTAGATCCCTGTAGAATGGGCTTCTCCAGAATAAAGAGAAAAGATTCATAGACTTGGAAGGTCATAACCAAAGAAGAACAGGACTGAGCCAGGAAAGAAAAGTAGTTGTGCTTAGGATTACTGTAGCAGTAATTCATTAGAGGCTCAAGACATCTGTGAGGAAATTGAAGCAAAAATCTCATCAAAATAAAATCTCTTCAGAAACACAGCCCCTGGGCTCAATAAGGGGATCCGGTTTGGGATGCCCAAAACTCTTGGGCCACCAACATCTACTTGTGTCTTGTGAGACCAAGTGAAGATCCCTTCATCTCTTTGTGGGTCAATTTACCCACGTATAAAATGAGGGGTTAGAACTTTTAGGATAATGAGATCACAGCAAGCCTGGGAAAGATGAGATCTGCATAACTCTAGAGATTATTCAGAATTCCCCAGGCACTACCACAGAGGAAGAGGATGGATAGGGAGAAAGTGAATGAGAAAAAAACTCAGTGGAGGCTCCAATAGGCTAACAAGTACCTTCATCACATCACATCAAAAGCATGTCTGCTTTTATATAATTTATACAATGCTCTTCGGTGTAAGATTGTGATTTGAAAGTGTGGGAAAGAAATCCTCAGAACTGACAGAAGTACAGCTATTTGGGAGACAAGCAGAGAAAGAAAGCAGGCCAGCAACCAAATTGCATGATTACAGCAACTCCCTTCCCATACTCTTGTAAATTCTGATGACCCTGACAAGAGTATAGCCATCCTGGGAAGACAGCTAGTGATAAAGAGAGCAGGTCAGAGATCAAATGGCATGGTCACAGCAACCCCCTCCCCATCCTCCTGAAATGCTTTAAGGCTGGTGTTTCTGAGAAGCATCAGGATCTCCTGCCTTGGTGCTGGCTGACACTAGAAATAAGGCCTTCATGCAAGATTAACACCTTTTGTGGAAGGCAGTAATTCTAAAATAAGTCTCAGACACAGCATCTTTCACTCTGTAGGAAAGATGACTTCTGTCACCTCTCATAAACCCCTCCCACATTCCCACTACACTAATAAAAGTCCCTTGAAACTCTGTGAGCTGAGCTGAATTCTGGTCAGACTCCATTCTTCTCCTTAAAAATAAAGCCTATTCTTCATCCTGGACTGGCCTCCTCTCCTTCTTGGAGATTCTGACAGGACTCCGTCTCTAAACCTTTCAGAAAGAAAAGAGGGTTCCTTGGATTTAGTGAGGTTTTAACTTCCTAACATGAGCTGCAAGTGCATCTGGAAAACTAAGCATTTAGTTTGGGTATAAAAGCTTCTGTAACGGTGGCAGAAATAGAGAAGGGTGTTAGAAATGGATATTGTTATAGTTCAACAGGATCTACTACAATTAATATTTTTGTTCTACATCTAATTACATTTTTAGAGATTATTAAGGTATAATTGATGTATAGTAAATTGTACACAATATATTTAAAATATGTAAAAATTTAGTAAATTTTGACTAATGTATATACTAATGAAATCATTACCATAATTTAGATAATGAACATGTCTATCACCCCCTAAAAGTGTCTATCTGCCTTTTTGTAATTCATCCCTCCCTCTACCACCATTTTCAGGCAACCACTCATCTGCTTTCTGTACCTATAAGTTAATTAGCACTTTCCAGAATTTTATATAAGTGAAAATGTTTCAGGAAGACAAGACCCAATGGAGAGAAAGAGCACCCAAACACCATATTTAAGAGGAAAAAGGCTTTATTTCAGCCCTTTGAACTTATGGCATAGAAGAATTCAAAATGGCTGCACTCTCTGCCTGGATTGGTCTTTTCCTTTTTATCTCCAGTCAGAAAGTTCCAAACCATAGGTACCTTTCTCATTGGTCAGTTTGAATCAATTGGGAGGAGCTGTTCTAGCCCCCACATAATTACAGGACTTCACAGAAGTGGAAATTTCCAGGTCCCAGAAAGTTAAATCAAATTCCTATGAGCTCAGTCACCATGGAGAGGACCCTGCAGGTGTATCCTTGGGGTCTCCTTGAGAAGACCTCTGTTCTCCTAGACCTCACCTTTCCCAGGTATCCTGTCTCAGAAATATACAGTATTTACTCTTTGTCTAGAGATTCTTTCACTCAGCATTATTATTTTGAGAGTCAGAATAAGGTATATATCAATATTTTCTTCTTTTGTATTGCTAAGTAGTATTCCATTGTGTCGCCATATCACAGTTTGTTTTATATATTTACCTGTTGATGGATATTGGGGTTGTTTACAAGTTAGAGTTGTTACAAATAAAGCTGTTCTAAACATTTACGTACAAGTCATTTATAAGGTTTTTAAATTTTAACTGATGCCTTCTATTTTCAAAATGTTTTCAGCAGAAATGGACTTGGCAAATATATTTGTATTTCTTTTTTGCACTCAAGGCTATTTGAGGATGTTTTGGTTGTTGTTGGTGTTTCATATCCTTTGATGTTATACATTACTCATCCTACAGTTGCTCTTTCCCAAGCACTGTGAAGGGGGTTGTGAAGCCATTCAGAATTTCAGTTGAAAAAAGTTAAGACTTTATATATAAAAAAAGTTGTTGATAGGTTTGGAAGATGCTCAGTTGGTGCTGAGTGTGGGATAAGAAAAGAATTTCTCTAGACAAAGATTAGGATAGAAAGAAGAGATTTATGTACTTATCTTTATGAAAAAGGGCCAACACCAAGAAGGAAAGGAAAGGTGATTTGGCCTAGAAGGCCAGTTACTAAGACTTCTTATTTGGGAAATGAAAAAAAATTGGGGAAGATGAAAGGTGTTTCATGGCTGTAGTTAAATTAACAGGGTATGGTGAATTGTCTTGGGCTGTGTGAAATTGTTCTATCCATTTCTTTAGCAGAGATGGTTGTTACATGGTCTTGCCTTAAAGATACCATTTTTTGTAGGTTTGCTTGGAATCTGTTCCCTCTATTGTCTGTCCACGAGTTTTTCAGGAATCACTTGGGGCTACTGGAACAAATTCTAAAAGACAATAGAGGTGGGGAAATGTAAAGAGATAGAATGTACATTTCCTTTTGGTCTGTTGGTTTCCTCAAGGGTTTGTAAAAACAGAAATCCATAGGGTTGGAGAGCTGCAGGCTACAGGAAAAAAGCAGGGAGAGAGACAGGGAGAATTTTAGGTCCTATTAAAAAACTGAGTTAATACTAATTTTTTATTATTTCACTATAAAGACTGTCCATTCTTACAGTTCTCTTGGAGAATACTGAGAGACAAAAGTCCTCATAAATATTTTATATTTACTAAAACAAACCAATAAATATAATATCAAATAAAAATGGTATTAATTTCTCTTTTTAAACTCACTAGTCTAGACAAAGGTTGAGGTCTTGAGCCAGTTAATGGAAACTAGAAGTCTGTGAGTAGACAAAGGACACAATTTTAAAATAGTCAGTTTTAGATCTACTGAACTTCTATAGATTCTGGCCTCCAGGGCTGGGCTAGCCTATGGGCAACAGATAGCTATTGTTTTAGGAAAGGGGGTCAGAGGGAAACTGCATGGTGTGAAAAATGTTAATAGAATAGGTTATGATATTCATCTCATGTCTTCCTTCTAGGCCATATTTTTATTTCATTCTTACCTTACATTACCTTAATAAAATTTAAAATGGCCCCATAGGGCTATCTAGAAAGCTAGGGTGACCCTTCAGGCCATGAGGAAGCTGTGGCTTGAAGAGATTTTGCCATAGTATGGAAAGGGTCCCACTGGAATGTGGGATAAAAGCACAGAAACTTTGCCCTGGACTCCAGAGTCCTTGCACATGTCCTTGGGAATGAAGTACTGAAGAAAAAGGTAAAAAAAAAAAAAAAAACCCTTTGGAAAGCATTGGCCTTGCCAGCTGCTGTAATCCCAGATTCTTGCTGCCCTTGCCCACTCTTTGCACTCTTCCTTTAGGCCTCAAGTTCCACTTGAACAATAATTCACTTTTCTGGGCTGTCACAAAGGCTGGGGGTGGTGCTCAGCCCATTTTGTAGGTTGGAGACAACATTTGTGAACAAGGGCAATCCCCACTGAGAGGCAGGAAAGGGCTGGAAAGGGTTGGAGAGAGGCCCAGTGAGAAGCACACTGTGATTTTCTTCCTCAGCCAACCCCCATATTGGGGAGATAATTCCAGGGAAGTGGGATATCCTTTGCTTGCTGCTAGTCTCTGGGCAATGAACAAAGTAGTTGAATGGATGTGTGAGGGAGCAGGATAAAGATGGGGAGGGGCGAGAGGGAGGAGGTGGTAGAGGATATGAGGACTAGGAGCCCCTGGGGCTCCTAGGCCAGTGATTGGTCTGCTCACAAACATCAGAACTTCCCCTTTCTGGTCCTCCCAGCCCCTGGGGAATGTGAACTGTTTTTGCTCTCCTATATCAGGAAGAACAAGATGTCCTTATCTGGTGGGAGAGGGCTGGTGAACACAACCTCCAAAGAGAGAAGAGAAGGGAACTAAGAAAACTGAAAACTCAGCAGGCAGCACCATTCTTGGGGAAAGCCTAGGAAGAAGGGGGCAGGTTGCATCCAAGGCCTCCCAGGGTTTTAGGAGTCCGGATGGGCGGTGGATTCAGACTCCATACTCTCCCACCAATGCTTCAAAGCCCTGATTCTTGTGGCTGGTGTGAATTTTTTTTTTTTTTACTGGTATTGTCTTTACAAGCTTTTTCTAAACCTAGTTTCTAAAAAGCTATAAAAGAGAAATAGCTGATCAGAGTACAGCATTATCTACCCCCATCACTATTCCTCTTACCTGGATGTGCATCTCTTGGTATCTGTGGGAGATTAGTTCCAGGATCCCTTCAGATACCAAAATCCACATATGCAGAAGCCCCTTATATAAAATGGTATAGTATTTCCATATAAACTATGCACATCCTCCCATATACAGTCAAACCTCCATAATTGACCACCTCACTACAAAGTTGACCAAATTTTCATAGACCAGACATGTACCACATGTACATATTAGTGCAGTAGGCCTACTTCCTTATGTTGACAACCTGTGTATGTTGACCAGTTTGTTATAGACCCTTGGGTGGTTAAGTTTCAAATCTACTGTATCTGCATAGCATTTACATTAATCAACTATTATGAATAATCTAGAGATTATTTAAAGTACAATAGAACCTCTGTAAGTAGACAATCCAAGGGACTGTAACCAACTGGTCAATGTATAGATGTAGTCAACAAAAGGAACTAGGAACTAGGCCTACTATACTGATATGTACATATGGTGCATGTCTGGTCTATGAAAATTAGGTCAACTTAAGGAGGTGGTCAATGTAGGAAGGTGATCAACTATGCAAATCCCACTGTAGTTGTTACACTATATTGCTTAACGAGTAATAACAGGAAAACTTCTGTCCATGTTCAGTATAGATACATCCATCCATTTTTTTTTTCTCAAAAATTTTCATCTGCAGTTGGTTGAATCCACAGATGAAGAACTCACAGATAGGGAGTACCAACAGTCTTTTATCTGAAGTTGGCTATAAACCCATGCTTCTTCAAGAGATTTCCTCTGTGCCTTTCCCTGCCACAAAGCAGTTACCTTCTTGTGCCTAGTAAAAATAAAGTTGCCCTTCCTTGAATTTATTGAACAAGATTCATCCCTGCCACAGCTACTCTTATTATAGTACCAGTTCAGTGACATTATGGACACAATAAACATTTTCCTGGTAAGAGGGATCCGAGAGCTCTGGAACCTGTGTTTTGGGTTGAGGCCATGACATTGTCCTAATCTAAGTTAGGGTTGCCGTGGTTTTAGCATGATTTGAAGCCTGTGGCTTTGTCATGATACTCAATGCTTAGTGACATGGTCCTAGGAGGATTTTAGACATTTAAGTCCAGGTTCTGTTCTCCCAATCCAGATCACATTATAACTATGGAACCAATCAAGGTAGACACTTTCCTGGCAACACTGACGGCTTTTGTTCAATTCAACAAACTTTTCCAGAGTACCCACTTTATTGTGGGGGAACAGGCAGTCCTAGAGTAGAGTAGAGTAGAGTAGAGGAAAAATGGTTCTGACTAATGGTTAAGGGACCTAGGCTTCAGGTCTGATGGGACTACTTATTATGTGACATCAGACAAGTTACTTCTCCTTCTTGAGTCTCTGTTTCCTCATGAATGAGATGAAATGTTTGAGTCCTGTCAGTACTTCTCAAAATTTTGACCCTTCAAAATATTTCCCCTCCTGAGCCATGTATTTTGCAAGATTGTTTACCAATACATACATTGATTACATGATAATTATGTCCTCATCTTACTAGCCAAAGGCATAATGTCAGTTAGAATTTATAATCAATAAAAGATGAGTGTACACAGCTATGATTTAATTAAAAAAAAAAAAAAAAAAAAAAGATGAGTGTAATAGCCAAACAGAAACTTTTGCAATTTAGTAAACTTGTGCTACATGCCACCTTAGGTCAACCTAGAATTTCTTTGAGTATTTTGGATTCACCCAAAGGCTTTTCTCCCTTTCTCCACTCCCACTTTACTACATGCTACTCCTCTTAGAAGTTGCTGAAGTGGGGAGGTGCCTGTGGCTCAGTGGGTAGAGTACCAGCCCCATATACTAAGGGTGGCGGGTTCAAGCTCGCCCTGGCCAAACTGCAACAAAAAAATAGCCTGGCGTTGTGACAGGCGCCTGTAGTCCTGGCTACTTGGAAGGCTGAGGCAAGAGAATCGCCCAAGCCCAGGAGTTGGAGGTTGCTGTGAGCTGTGAGCTGTGTGATGCCACGGCACTCTACTGAGGGGGAAAAAAAATAAAAGCTCCCATCAGCCCTGCGAATGCCCCAGGAAACTCCTGCTCCCTTTGCCAGCTCCACCTCATTTGCTGCCTCCAAACCTGGCTCATTGGTGGAAGCGGCAGGCTTTCTTTTCTGGGTCATTTCTCTCCAGTAATAGGGCCTCTGTGAAGTATGAACAGAAAAGTTTTAAAGGCAGGTAAAAAGGTCCAGTGCAAGGATCTTCACTATAGTTTGGTTAGGCGCAAGTTCCAACACCCTTTTTGTTTTCTAGCCATTTTTGTTAATAAAGGACATGCTTCCCGTTGATTTCTCTTTTGCTCAAAGTGATATGCTTTTCCTGGGCAATATGTTTTCCTGAGATTTGGGGGACACAGAGAACATTGGGAAATATGAAGTGCATTTTGGATTTGAAAGTAGAAACTCCCAGGGTCAGAGGCCAGATTAAGGTGAGCATGTTCGGTTTGGGCACAGCTCCTTACCAAGCCGAGTTAGGGGTGGCCAGATGGCTCTCATCCAGAGAGAGAGGTATAAGGTCCTTTAAGGGCCTGCTCTTCTCCTCCATCTTCCTTCTTTTCTTCATCTTTCTGTCTCTCTTCTGCTCAGTAAGGCTTCACTCCATCTAAAGAAAGCTAAGCTGGAAAGTAAGGGACCTTAGAGATAATCTTTTCAGAACTCTTCATGATATAGACAAAGAAACCAAGACCTGGAAGAGTAACAAACTTGATCTAGACCACACAGTGGGTTAATTGTAGAGCTAGGAATTAGAGGCTAAGGGTGAAAGGGGAGCTTTTAAAACAAAGAAAGTATCCTAAGTTAATATTGGGAAGGGTAAGAAACATGCAGAATATACATCAAGACCCATAACTTGGATTTTGTGGCCACATTTGGAGTTTGAAGGTTACCTGGTAGGCTCCTGACACTTTCACCCAAAGGATGTCTCGGAAACAGAAATGCCACCTGTAGGTAATTGTTTTAGAGCTTGAAGGCTGTACACATTTAATTTTCCAAAAATAAAATCCTAGTATATATAGTCAAGGCCCTGTGGGAGGCACCTCAGAGAAGACAATTAAGAAAGCCCCAAGGGGCAACCTTTGTCGAGTACATAGTGCATAACAGAGTACCAGTTAATAAAAGGTATTCTTGCTTCCTTCCATATAGTCTTACAGACTGATTGTTGTGGGCATGCTCCATGGAAATCTGACTTTGTCATTCCTCAGACCAGCAATCACTCATAAATCCCTATCGACTTGGTGAGATTAAATCTAAACTCCCGAGCATGCCGTTCAAGTTCCTAGGTGAGTTTCCCAGGTTCATCTTCTTCCACTCAACCCCTACCTAAACCACTGACACATATGGTCTTCCTTCACCACATCACTCACATTTCAAGTCACCAAACCATTGTTTATACTGTTCTACCAGCTTGAAATACCTTTCTCTACTTCTTCATTATTTGATTATCCTTCAGGGCTCAACTAAAAAATCATCTTCTGGGGCAGCGCCTGTAGCTCAAAGGAGTGGGGCACTGGCCCCATATGCTGGAGGTGACAGGTTCAAACCCAGTCCTGGCCAAAAACTGCAAAAAAAAAAAAAATAATAATAATAATAGTTTTCTGTTCTATTAAGCCTTTTCTTTTGTAAACATAACAGCCTTACTAAGACAAATTTATCTGTCATAGAATTGACCCATGTAAAATGTACAGTTCAATGTTTTTTAGTAAATTCACAGAATTATACAACCACCACTACAATCAATTTTAGGACATTGTCATTCCCCTAAAATAAATCCATATCCTTTAGCCACCACCACCCCAATCTCCGCATCTTCCTTCCTGGAACTTGGATATGCTAATCTACTGTCTATCTCTATAAATATGCATGTTCTGGACATTTTGCATAAATAGAATTATGTAATAATTCTCTCTTATATATATTATATATATATATATATATATATAGAGAGAGAGAGAGAGAGAGAGAGAGACTTAACATAATGTTTTCAAAGTTCTTCTATGTCATAGCATATATTAGTAACTAATTCCTTTTTATGGC
The DNA here is from genome assembly GCA_963574355.1 of Loris lydekkerianus. Lineage (NCBI taxonomy): Eukaryota > Metazoa > Chordata > Mammalia > Primates > Lorisidae > Loris > Loris lydekkerianus. The sequence goes on from CAUYPK010082343.1 coordinate 14,291, forward strand.
TGAGTAATATCCATTACATGTATACACTGTACCATATTTTGTTCATTCATCAATTCATGGACATTTTGTTTATTTCTACTTTTTGGCTATTATGAATAATGCTGTTATAAACATTCATGTACAAGTGTTTAAATAGATGTATGTTTTTATTTGTTGGGTATATACCTAGGAGTAGAATTGTTGGGTTATAACTCTATGTTTAACACTTTAAGGAACTACCAAAATGTTTTCCAATGTGACTGAACTATTTTATCTTCCTACCAGAAACACATGAGGATTTCAATTGCTGTACCTACTCACCAATACTTGCTATTTTTTGTATTCTTTAAATAGCTATTCTAGTAGGATGTGCAGTGATATCTCATTTTGGTTTTGATTTGCAGTTCCTTAATGACTAAAGATGTTAGGCATCCTTTTTATGTGCTCATCAGCCATTCATACATTTTTTTTTTTTTTGAGAAATGTCTATTAAATCCTATGCTGATTTTTGGTTTTTAAAGACAATTTTTGGCCAGGCCTGGTGGCTCCCATCCAGGAGTTTTGAGACCAGGAGTGGAAGGCCAGCCTGGGCAACATAGCAAGACCCCCAATCTCTATAAGTTTTTTTTTTTGAAGATTATTATTTAGGGAAGTCTTAGGTTCACAGCAAAATTGAGCAGAAGGTACAGATATTTTTCACATTCTCCTGTCCCATGCACAGCTATTTCTCACCCTTTCTAATCCAATTTTTCTGTCACCTGCATACTCCCCAGCTCTTTTTTATTTGGGGTAGGAAAGAGGTTGGTGGATTACTTGTAATTATCCTACAGTTTTATTTTTTTATTTTTATTTTTGAGACAGAGTCTCATTATGCTGGCCTTGTCCTCTGTAGAGTATTGTGGCATAACTGCTCACAGCCACCTCAAACACTTGGGCTTAAGCGATTCTCTTGACTCGGCATCCCAAATAGTTGGGACTACAAGCACCTACCACAAAGCCCCACTATTTTTTTGTTGCAGTTGTCATTGTTTAGCTGGCTTGGGCTTGGTTTGAACCCGCCAGCCCTGGTGTATGTGGCCAATGCCGTAACCACTGTGCTATCGGTGCTGAGCCATATCCTACAGTTTTAAAAGAGAAAACCATAAAAATGAAGTCTCTTGATAATTTTATTGCCTATTTTAGGTTTTATTAAATAATTAAAGTGTTTTTATTTATTTTTATTTACTATTTATTTTAGTGTGATACTTCTTGAAGTAATCTCCTGGGTGAAGTCTAGGCTTCTTCTTGCTTGACTCACAGTAGAAAATGGCTTCTCTCCTTCCACCTTTATCATTTCTTCTGCTGCAAATCATTCAATACTTTATTGATACATATTTCTTTCATTTTGCATTATAAAATGGAGCTTCCCATTTAGCCCTTCCTCAGTGTCAGAAGATAATGGTCTTTCCTTCTTTCTTGAATTTCTATTCCTCACATTGTTCACAAGCTGAGTGATGAAAGGTGTTCACAAGCTGAGTGATGAGTAAGAAAGGGATATCTGTACTTTTTCTCCACTCTCCTTCTTATCTAATGAGTAAAGGATGTAGCTGTTCAGAACTGCAACTTCCATCAACCCAAAGAATAATTTTTTCCAACATGTATAGGACCTCCTTATAAATCCATAACATCAACAGTACTGATCAGCTCTGTCCACTTTTCCAATAAACTTTATGTTTTCTAAAATAACTGTCAGTTTTTCAAACTGAACAAGCTATTTCTTCCTATAACCAGTGATCAACTGTGTTTAAGGATCAAAGAACGTACTTAGCATTGTCACTAACCTCTTGTCATGAAATGAGAGGGACATAATTTTCATATCACATGGATAGACACATAATTCATATTCTTGAAGCATTTTCTTTTTCAGATCACTTGGAAAATCCTTCCTAGAAGCCATAACCATTTCTGTTATGTGTATTTTCATTTTATGCAGTTCACAAACAAATTGAGGTCTTATATAGAATGCAACCCAAAAAAAAGAAAAGAAAAAAAGCATGTTGATGTCTTCCAACATTGGAACAGAACAGGAAAATCATCATGTCAGACAAGTTCTAACAAAGGATTGGAAAGGTTTTTAACATCCTACACCAGTGGTTCAAAACCTGTGGGTCACAACCCACAGGAACTGTATTACAGATTTGCAGCATTAGGAAGGTTGAGAACCACTGTCCTACACCATAGTGATAACATTTGTTACAGTTGATAAACCTACATTGACACATCATTATCACCTAAAGTCCATGGTTTATATTACATTGACTTCTTGGTGTTGTATATTCTATAAGTTTTGACAAATGTATAAAGACATTTGTCAACCATTATAGTATCAATAGAATAGTTTTACTGCCCTAAAATCACCTGTACTCTACTTATTTATCTTTCCCTCTCTTTCAAAACCCCTGGTGATGACTTATCCTTTTTTTTTTGTTGTTTTGTTTTAACTTTTATTTATTTATTTATTTTTTATTATAGATAAAAATATGCACCATAGATGTGGCCCTACTATCCCCATACTTTTACCTTTTCCAGAGTAAGATATACTTGGAATCACACAGTAGATAGCCTTTTTTTTTAAATTTTTTTTTTATTGTTAAATCATAGCTGTGTACATTTGTGCAATCAAGGGTTACAATGTGCTGGTTTCATATACAATCTGAAATATTCTCATCAAACTGTTCAACGTAGCCTTCAT